>BLKM01009806.1:0-15562 GCA_013340265.1 Coptotermes formosanus | reverse complement strand
TCAAAAGCACATCAGATTTCAGTTTCAGAATATGGGACATTTAAAGTGGAAAAAATGATGATAATAAATTACCAAATGTTAAAAATGTTTACACAAAACTTGCAACTAATGAACTACAGTATATCAATATATCAGTGATTGTAAATTATCATCAGAGAGATGAAATTTCTGAAAGGAAAGCTTGACTAAAATAAGTAGAGACCTTTGTTAGAGAGGGGATTGTGAGAAGGATTGGAGACAACACTTCCAAATGGAAGAGAATGATAAAACTATTCAACCAACACTTGTGTGTGTGTGTGTGTAAGAGAGAGAGAGAGAGAGAGAGAGAGAGAGAGAGAGCGAGAGAGAGCTTCTACATGTATGTGCACATGCGTGTTTGAGAGAGAGAGAGAGATGGGGCTCAGGACAGGAACCAGTGACAAGCACTTCTGCATGTTACAATGACACTTCACATTGTATAACAGGTGAGAAGTGGATTGATTGATTGATTGATTGATTGATTGAGGGACTGTGTTCCATTGAGATAGTGTCTGTGAGGGCAGAGGGAGGTCATGTGCCCTTATAAAGAATTATGTATATATAGGAATAACTCCATTGACAAACAGTGACATTATTGGTCATATCAAGGGATTAATAAGAACTTGTAAGCAGTCAGAGTTCATTGTGACACGAAAAAATTTCTAACCAAGTCAGGTGTCAATTAGATTCCTGGTTGACAGCATATTGCAATTCTCCTCTCATGCCCTTTCTTCATTTTTCTTATCCTGCATCCTATGTCCCCTCTCTTGCATGCTCTCAGAACATTACCATTTGTAAATGGATGACTTGTCAGCAGTTGGTGTGTCTGTGAGTCAGAACAGTAGTAATAAATGTCATATTTGATGCTGCTGTGTTACTTTGTGGCAGTGGGAGATAAAAGTTTTTTCCCTGCGTTTTCCCAGGATCCATGGCCTCAAGTCAGGCAAGACACTGAAGGAGTTTAGAGGCCACACCTCCTTTGTGAATGAAGTGGTCTTCACACCAGATGGACACAGCTTACTGAGGTCAGTCTTACAGCCAGTAATGCCTTTCACCAAGAGAAGTGCTCATTGCACTACACTAGACAGTTTAGGGCAGATTTATGTTTTTATTTCATATTCTTCTTTCCCTCCTCACTCCGTCACCACCACCCTTCTTTGATTTATCTTCTTGCATTTCCACAATAATCTGTTTGCCCAGCCTCATATCTTCCACAGTGAATTCAATATATGTCTTCCTCCTCCCTTTGTTCCCTATGGTGACCAGTGGAACTCACTTCTGACTAATGTATCCAACATCCACTGAGCATTGCCCTGTTGTGTTGACACTGTTTTCTAGATTTCTTATCCTCAATCAGATAACATTTATTTATTCTTGATTCTTCGGATTCAGCTGTCCTTATTAACTCTTCAGTTTTTCAATCAGTGGACACATTTCACCTGCACATATCAGAATAGTTTCAACTAAGCTATTTTCCTGATTTTCTTGGCTATGTTTTAGTTCCAGACATCCCCCTCCCCCCCCCACACAAAAAAAATTATGTTTGAATAACACTGTCACTGATACAGAACTGCAAAGGATGTACTTTGGAACTAATTTAAATTAGATCTAGCCCTGACTGGCATCATCACCTCTTTGTAAGGCTTCACCTATATCACGCCTCTGGTTTGAAATTGGTACGTAAGGGAAGAGTGTGGTTTGTCAGTTTCAGTGCTCCTAGTTTTTGCTTGAAGCTGTCAGCACATAAGTGTTACGATGTGCCAGTGCATGTTGAATGGAAGTGATTATTTTTAGTGCTTCTTCAGATGGGACAGTTAAAGTATGGAGCATCAAGTCAACAGAGTGCACCAGCACATTTAAGACACTCGGTGGCGCAGGTGACATAACAGTGAACAGCATCCTCCTGCTGCCCAAGAATCCAGAGCACTTTGTAGTGTGCAATAGATCAAATACTGTTGTCATCATGAACATGCAGGGACAGGCGAGTGACTATGTCATGCACTACTATACAAGATTTTGTTTTATAACAGTTTTGAAATTTGAACTGTGATGCAATGAAAGGCCATAATTAAACCTGGAGTGTATGATATCAATCCCTGTCCTGTCTTGTCTGGTATGGCATAAGACTTCTAGTTTCTGGTCACTTCTTATGAAAGATATATTTGTGATGAGGGTTCAGGATTTATGTCAGCAGCACTGTTAAATTCTGAATTTGCATATTCCTTTGTCCAACACCTGCTCTTGGTAGTTCTGCTCTCATGTGCAGCACTGCCCAGTAGACAAGTGTTTTTTAAACATGGGGTTGTGACATATCACTGTGTTGCCACTGCTGTTGTTTCTGTTCTTTACACCTTTTTTGTCTTGAAGTGCTCCAAGATTTCCACTGCACATTTTATCTTGGAGTCATTTGAGTTTTCCACCAAGAACAAGGTCATTATACACTCTGAGATCAATGGCTAAAGTGTTGTTGCAAGACAATTTCCAGAACTCTGTGTTTGGGATGGCAGCTGCCTGTCCCATTTATATCTCTGAAGGGTTGTAAAATTTAGCAGACAAGTCATTTAAGATACCAGAAGTGTACTCAGCTTTCATAGTGTCATAGTATTTATCAGGTATTTGAGGTTTCTTGGTTCTGTCAGAGAAATGTAAGAAGCAAAATACATGAAAGCATCAATTTCATTTGATGGTGCTACTGTAGAACTGTGTGTGCATGGAATTGTTCACAAGTAGACCAGTACTCATTCAGAGTGTGTCATATCCCATTTGTACAGTTACAGCCAAGAACAGGAGCGTGTCACACATTGTCACATCAGGAAGGGGGTAGATAGGGATGGTGGTGTGTTGTAGGAGTCCAAGTACTCTTGGTAGTTCCAGTTTGTTTTTCCACCACCACTTGGACAAGTCCTGTGAAGTACATCAGCAACTGAGAGCAGTTCTTTCTTTGTTAATGGGGGAAGGTGGGGACATATTTTTTGTTGACACCACTGGGAGCACCAGTCAATGAGTGGACATCCTCGCACTTTCCTTGTGGATGTCTGCAGTTCAAGCTCTATTCCCAGGTTGCTGATCATCTTCTTCTTCAGACAGCCCCCGCTTCCACATCACTCAGCTAGCTGCTGTGTCCATTAAATTGGCCTAGGGCCAAGTCTGTTTCAGTTTTGGCACTGCCAAGTCTCCTATTGTTAGCACTAACTCGAGCAGAACAGTTACGTCATGCTGCTGATAAATGAGTACCGTAAAAGCTCTGTAAATTTGCAGTGTGGAACGGAAGGTGGTGATGACTGGATGGCTTTGATGTTAGTGCACGTGTTCTTTGTAAGAGTGTGTATGAGAGACAGTATAAGATTCAGCTTCAAAAACCTACTCTTGAAACTGAGACAAATAAAAGATACATATTGACTAATATTATGTAGTATAACACATGGTTTGTTTGTTGCCTTTATTTAACAGTTTTGTTTGTTCTACCAACAAACACCATGATGACACACCCAATCAAGGAACAAAATGAAAACTGACAGCATGGCAAACAATAGCAGCAGTAATTTTAATGGTGGTAGTATGTATGATCCATATGTAATAAAGTGACTGAGTAGTAAAGCCTGTGAGAGTGAATTTAATCATCTGTGATGGTGATGTGGCAAGTCTGCCATCTGTGACAAGTGTAGAAACTACAAACAGAAAAACTGCGACAATGGTGACGACAACACTTAAAACCTAACCTTCACCATACCTACTTACATGAAACTGACATAACCAAAACCCTAATCTAACTGCATCAAGAACCTGAATGATGGTAATGTAGCAACAGAGTTTTGAAGTCCTTGAGAGTGGCCTTCATCACCCATGACAGCAATGATATGGAACATGCAGCATCTGTGACAAGTGTGTACAAGTTCTTTACAATCCCTTTTCAATTTATGTGTGCTAAAAAGTAGTATTAATTGTTTATTTCGATATTGATCAGTAACACAAGAATAATGAAATAACTGTGTGTGTTTCCATATATATCACATGTGAACAGACTGTTATTTGTATGATTGCCCCTAATCCCAACCTGTTCCATGATTTCTTATGGGAATATCATTATAGATTTACACCCACTTTCTTGGGAACACAACTAGGGCATCAAACAAGGACTCCCTGTACACACATACTGAAAAGTCAACATTATATTTTCTCAGGGAGTGATGCCTTGTACTTTGAAGGATGGGTACTGTCTCTTCCTTCAGGGTGGAATATAAAGGCAGCATGTTCTTCTCTTTCACTGGTACCTAACCTCAAAACTGCATGATGTCACATCCGGAGATCGTAATTGTAGCCGTAACTCAGTTATAAATTTGGCAGAAATGTTCTGTTTGCCGTGTATTGTAACATCGCAATTGTAAGAGTGCTGTGGAAAGTTAATTGACTCAAAGTATTTAGCAGGGCTGTACTAACTGTTTTATTTGACAGTCAGTGCAGTATAATGATCAGAGTGGGTTATAGCCCAATTTATGGTACTGTCATGCCAGTAACTTGAATGTCACTATAAGACAGACAGAAGGTACAAATGTCTGATTGAGATTTTAACAAAGTACCCCTTGCATCCAAGTTACATGTGTGATATGACCAAATTACCTTAGAGACATGGTGATAAAATTTTTTCTTTTTCATTAATGCTGTTTGCATGGTATTGTCCTTTATGAGTGTTCTGATGTACCTTATTTTGTCCTTCTGGAAAGGGTCATATCTTCAATTTGTTGTCATACAGGATGTGAAAGGAGATAATGAGATCACACACTGTAATTGCCATTTGTGCTCTTATTGCTTAGATTGTGAGGTCATTCTCCAGCGGTAAGTGAGAGGGTGGTGACTTTGTTTGCTGTACACTTTCACCTCGTGGAGAGTGGACATACTGTGTTGGAGAGGATCTGGTGTTTTACTGCTTCTCCACAGCATCAGGGAAACTGGAGCGAACACTGAATGTGAGTGTGACATACATAAGTCAGGAATGGGGAACCATGTGATGAGCCTCATGGCATGCTGCAACCCTCATGACTCCTGGTATTTACTTAGACCCTGTAGCTTATATACCAAGGGGTTAAGGCCATTAAATAAGGTACACAAATTGAATAGTTAAGACCATATGTTCAGAACAATTAAGTATATTATGTCAAAATCAATACTTTCTGTTCCTTCCTCAGAATAAATTAGATATACACTAGGTTAGTTGACTGTCATCTGAGACTGTGTGGGTGATTTTGATTGCTTATTTGTGTATAAGGTGTTTCCCAATACATGTATTCATGTGGTGAGTCAAACTATAGTGACAAGATGGAACATCGCCAGGCACAAGCTGGTGTGGCCATGCACCAGCACCATTCTGTGCGTGTGACTCCATCTGTTTCTTCAGGCAGGAATACACAGTCAGACACACCAACTATCCTGATGCCTGCATACTTTATCCATCATGTTAGCAAACCTGCAGGAAACTACTGTAACAGGATACAATATGAGGTTGTCTATAAGGGGTTACAACAACATGTTTGTCACATTGGTCCTACTACTGCCACCATGAGTGCCTACAATTTTCAGCAAACTTCTGTGTAGCCTCTGCATCTGGCTACTGTCATCCGAAGATGGCTAATACTAGATGAAGGCCTTCCATAATTGTATTTATGAGCCATAAGCAATGGCTTTAAATACTGAATACCAACTCAAAACCATTTCTACTCCTACTTCCTTCTGGTCCCTCTTAACATTGCTGAACATATCTCCCTTTGTGCTACATGTCCAAGTGGATGTCAAAACTGAAGTTTTAATTTTTTCTGACCCCCCACAATTTGGATGTAAAGACCGTAATCTGTTTGGGGAGGGGGATCCATGCCAACCTATGCTACACCTCTCCCAGAGTTCCAAAATAGGATGATGATAATTCAGAAGAATTTACATGTGAAGTGAAGGTTACATTAGTCTCACAATGTGCCTGAGTGAGAACCACAGTTATGATAAACATATAAATCTCATGTTGTACAGCCTCATCCGTGAATGTTATGCCTAAGCTTTTGGTGTTGGAGTCGATATGAAAAGCGTGGTTGTAAACCAGGGTGGATAAATTGCTGAATTGTTGTGTGTATCTGAGAATATCATGCATTATCCTGTCCTTGCTGAGGTTTTTCTCTTGCTGTCTTCTGCTGAAGTTACTACCTGGTTGGTGGTGATCAGCAGTCGTTTACCCTCTTCGGTTGAGTTTGCATAAGATATTGGGCCCTGTCACCTGTAACCGGTCTCCATTCAACATCTGGGATGTTGTTCAGGCTCCATCACTGGTTCCTTTCACCTCTCTTCATGTGCATCCTGTTCTGTGGCTGATATACGACACGCTGTCCACTCAGGTGTATCTTTCACTTCGCCTTGTGTGGGGACTGTATCCATCTACCACAGATACACCATATTACCCATTTGTACAGTGACATAATCCTACTACATCACAACCTGTGACCCTTTGTGACCCTCAGTGTGTCTTTTTGCATACTGATATATGCAAATGTAATCTGAGATGCAGTTTTCACAGCACTGAATATGGGCTTGTTGCTGAGCGATATGTCTTTGATTTGGAAGGCCCCTGACTGAGTTGGTCTTTCCCTTTTGCCTGAGGATGGGGACTTACCTGTTTCCAAAACACACTGTTTTAATTTTTATTTTAAGTATGGACAATGGACAAGGTCCAAATACTGAATGATTCCAAATGTGATACTTCTCCATATCGCATTGGTGAAGCCAGAAAAAAAGGCCACCCTTGGAAATGTTAGCTGCCATTGGCTTGGGACTGCCGTTCGTAGCAGTGACTGTCCAGACACCCTGAAAGTGTCCTGTGTGACAGGGTTCTTCCTTTGTATCACTTCAGCATCCACTTTAATCAATTTAGCCACCCTGAAGACAGAGTCAGTGGGTTCCTCCAAAATATTGGAACATTCAACCATTACATGGTGCACAAACATAAATGTAGACCACCATTTGAAGACCTGCATTTGTTTCTGCACACATGAACGTTTGTCCCTGTTCTCTGCAGATACGCATTGGCATCCATGTAGTGCAGACATGCACAGTTCCTATCGTGCTTGATTTTAGTACCTTTGGTGGGACACAGGAAATCACAAAATACTGAAGGCATCAGATATGTAGAGGAGTGAATGTGCCATAAAGTTTTGCCATGTGTACATTTCATAACCTGTTAAAATTCCTCGGTTTGGTATTTGAATCAATTGCTACCATGGAATATGAATACAGTGCAGCAGTTGAGTTAATTTTTCGGTTATTTTTTCCATAGGTTCATGAGAAAGATGTGATAGGTGTGTCCCACCATCCACATCAGAACCTTCTGTGCTCATACAGTGAGGATGGATTGCTGAGACTGTGGAAGCCTTAGACAGCTGTTCATCTACTCTCTGTGTTTCCACTCTGGCATTTCAGTGTAATGTATGTTATGGACTGTACTGAATATACTTATGTATACCAGTCTGGCTTATGCATAGCTTTCTGCAACATGTTGACGTCTTTATTTCTAAATACCTGACAAACTTTAAACATTATGCCATGTAGTGTGATAGACAGGTAGCAACATTTCAGTGCAATCTGCTGCCTTCACCATAACTTCTGTGCTGCAGATTCAGGAAGCAGACTGCACCAAAATAATGATGCATGTCAGTCAGACACATTATCACATCCCAGAAGACTTAAAGCCTTAATATTTTATGCGCTGCTGTGAGAACTTACAATTCTCCTGTGTTAAAATATTTAGTCTAACTCCAGACCCACCACATTTTTAATGAAATCCATCCCATTGTGCTGTGACATATTAATACTGGCATATATATTAGCAGCAAACGCAACACACATTTAATAATACCATCAATAAGTGGTAAATGTTTCAGTCTTTAAGGACCATGATCATGCTTAAAGCATGATTTAAAACATAAGTAAATAAGCATGTAGGTGCTTTGAAATTTGTGATCTCACAAACAGCCATTTTGATTCAAATATCTGCACCTATTTTCTCACATAACCAAACATATATCCTTGCTGTTAAAGGACTTGTTTTGACATAAATTACAGATGTATACACAGTATTCCCAGCATCCAACGATTCCCCATAATTGTAACATGATGCATTCTCAAATACTCTGTTCCAAATGAGGCCATATAGTTTCAAAACCATAACTTCCTCATTCTCAGCCAATGCACTTTCTTTTATATGTGTTCCAAATATGCATGTGAAGGGTGGGGCATGGAAGGATAATATTAAAATGGGTCTTCAGGAGGTGGGATTTGAGGGGCTGGTTGGATTATATTGATCTGGCTCAGTATAGGGACATGGGCTGTTGCAAATGTGGTAATGAACCTTCGGGTTCCATGAAGCGTATGGGATTTCTCGACTATGTGAGGACCTGTCAGCTTGTCCAGAAGGACTCTGCTCCATGGAGTTACTCGAGATACTAAAACTGTTGTATGAAAAGTGCAGTAACAAATGGAACAGTTTTATGATGCGTTGTTAGTGTGGGAGAAATTCCACAGTTTAATAAATGCATGAAGTTTTGCCCCACACACATTCTGAACCTTAAGATTTTTTCATCTTAACTACAGGATCTAGTCCATAGTCATTTTCCATACCCCTGATTATACACTGTCTGAAATAAATGAATCCTTCAAAGAAGTGCTGTTTCTGCACAATCTTCTGCATTGAACAACGACATTGAAAGAAAATGTGTTTTGTATATCTCATATTTATTAGTACAGTTAAACTTTGTACAAAATATATGCCAGTTACACAGTTGTACAGTTTTTTCAAACTCAGTGCATTTATTTAATTACTGAAGGAATATTAGTGGACATTAATCAAAATTATCACAGCCTGAAGTTGTATAAACATCTGTTAACATTTGTCACAGTGCAAACATTTTATATCTTCTAATTTAATAACCTACTCATACATTTCATACAAAAGTTACAAGAACATCCTGTGACCTGTTCATCATATATTAGGTACTGATAAATTCTGCTAACTAAAAGGGTGTAGTGATGCTGCCTTAGCACAGTTAGTGCCTGCAGCCCATGCATGTTGCTGCTATATTTTGTTTGTTATAACAATGCTCACTGTATTACATGAAAGCATACTGCTATTTTGAGACCACAGAAAGAAGTCCCATGGATTGACCCCGTCCATATCTCTGTCAAGCACATTACACTTCCCCTCCAGTGTACTTCCATATATTCCACTCAAATCATATAGTCTTTCTGTCTGTATGAATGCTAGTAATGACAACCTTTGCTAACAACAAGCAGTAAGGGGCAGACTGGAATACAACAGTAGGCAGAAAAAGGGAAGAGTGACCACCACTGATGAGACTTATTTCTGTGGCTTCAGTATAATTAAAATAATTGTAGAATTTTGAGGGAGACTGTGTTGAATCACCTTCTGCACTACTGCAGAATGTTTCGCTCAGCAAAAACATTCTGTTACAAGAATTTCCCATTTGCACTGAAATCTGTATTTGCATTTACAAGTTTTAGCATTTTTTTCCCTGGCATTGTGTCACAGTATTGAACTTGATCAGTGGTCTGTATACTGTCCGTCATTTATGGTTATTAAAAACAGCACATTTAAAGGACTGGATTTGTTTTTGTTTTCAGGTGAAGGAGGAGGAGAGATGGGAATCATAATGTGCTGGGCCTGTTAGAAAGTGGTAGCCTGTATCACTGATATTTGTCAGAGTTGCCTGTGATGAAATATGAGGATCATTTATGTGTTTTTCTATTTCCTGATCACATGACACAAGGCAAGACTGCTTCTGTGTTGCATACCCAGGGCAGCCATCAAAAAATGCTGATACTTTGGGATGTGTTACGAAAACTCGTGCGTACACATGGTGGCTTATGTGGCACAGCTAGATACTGTACTTGATTTCTTAACGAATACACTGAAACCAAAACACAACAGTTTGTCTATCATAATTATGAAATGCACAGTTCACTTCATATGAGGGTACAGCAGCAGTCCTGGTCTGCCTCTCTGTTGATGTTCCTCTTGTCCTCTTCCTTCTTCCTTTGCCCGCTGCTGCTGATGCTACCAGCATCAGCATCAGCAAAGTAATCATGGGCAGCACTGTTGGAGTCATGGGTGTCGTGTGCTGAGTCACCATGACTGTAATCATTGTGACATGAGTCATCATGGTATGAGCCATCATATCCACCACCTCCGCTGTCACACCCACCACCTCCGCTGTCGCACCCACCACAGTTTCCGTCATCACTCATTGTAGTTCTGAGAACAGAAACCAGGATTCAGAACTAACAATTGTAACTTCACAATACCCATGGTCCTCCCCTTATCATTTCACCAAAGTCCAACTTTCAGCTGTTGCTGTATAATTGTTTTTAATCTTCACGTTTAATTACACTGAAAGGTTAACAGAGATATTTTCAGTGTGTTTGTACATATTCTTACTCATCAGAATTCTGTACCTTTATTCTGCAGGTGTTTCATGACAAATTTTCAAATGTAATACAGCTGCAAGTGTAGCCCTGTACAGAGAAAAGCAAGAACAGTTTCGTAGTCCATACCTCTTCTACCTACTCACAGTACGTGTCGAGGTTGTTTATTTTAACTTGATCACACTCAGACACACACCACAGTCAGTATGACTGTTCTGGATGAGGGATGGGTCTGTCACAGAGACCTCTACCTGACAACACAAACACTCACAAGAAACAAACGTCCATGCCTCTGGTGGGTTCAAACCCATGCTCCCAGCAAGTGCTCAGCCGCAGGCCTATGCCTTAGACCACGCAGCCACTGGGATCAGCAGCAAGAACAGTAACAATTTAAAATCATAACTAAAACAGCTTAATATGATGTAAATGGTTTGCAAGTGTGCACAGGAATCATAATATAAACAGGCATTGGTTTACACTGACACTTAGAACTATCAAGAATCTTGGCAAAGTTTTATATAGAATTGCTTAGTTACAGGTATTCCTACAAGACTGTATGAAAATTATGACCTGATTAAAGCAACAGGAATACATGTAACTTGTCATTTTCAGGTTTACCGTTCATTAAATTTCTGAATACTTGTAGTACACTCGTACAGTATGTGGTGGAGTTTCAACTGAAACAGCAAGATCTATCCCTTCTCCTCTTTATACTGTTCTGATTGGCCACATTTCTTGTATTGTTCCTATATAATAAACCCAGCTGCTCCTCCTTAATCACTTGCAACAATGTCTGCCAGAACCTGTCACCCTGAAGTTGGAGGCAGCATTCTTACATGGTTTTTCAACTCAGAACACCATCACTTGAGAAATATCAGACAAGACTGAATACAGAAGTAATACAAATAAAATACATTTCATTTATATGGTTCATCAGTGTACATACTCGGGTAGTATTTACTATATTACATTGTATTGTAGATTGGTGATCGCAAAAACAAATATTAAAGTGGGGCCTTACAGTAACTCCATACAGCAGGCTTTATCTGTGAAGTTATTAGTTGCTTGGATAGTTGAGAAATTCCTCCCATTTTTATGGAACCTCAAGGTTCGTTACCATGTTCCCAAGAGCTTGCCACTTGAGCGTATTCTGAGCCAGATGAATTCAGCTGACACCCACCCTTCATCCATATGATCAATTTTAGTGTTATCCTTTCTATGCCTAGGTCTTACAAGCCGCCTCTTCCCTTCAGTTTTCCAACCAATATCCTGTATGCACTTCTGTCCTCTCCCACTTATGCTACGTGTCCTGCCATCTCAGCACTTCAATTTGATCACCCTTCTGTATATGGTGAGGTGTACAACTGAGGAAGCTCCTTATTATGCAGTTTTCTCCAGCCTCCTGTTACCTTCACTTTGTAGGTCCCAATGTTCTAATCAGCATTCTGTTTCTGTACACATTGGCATGTTCTTCCATCATTGTGAGAGACCACTTTTCACACCCATAAAATACAATGGTGCAAGTCACCCTATATATCCCAGCAGCTACACTGTAATAGATACAATGACATACGAACATGTCATAAACCTACTACATGTTTTGGCCTTTCTCGGCCATTTCAGGGAGGTATTCGACAAAGAAAAAATGCAGTAATGACTAGTTATGTCATAGATGTGCAATAATGGGAGTTAAAATACAATATTAAAATGGTTAAAAAATTTACAAAGCATAGTACCATTTTAATATTTGTATTTTAACTCTATTATTGCACATCTGTGATATAACTAGTCATTATTGTATTTTTCTTTGTTGGATGCCTCCCTGCAGATGGCCGAGAAAGGTCGAAACATGTTGTAGGTTCACCCCATGTTTGTATATTACTGTACCTAATTATAGTACAGTTGTTGGAATATATATGGTGACTTGTCTTCCTGGAGAGAACATAGATAGTTTTAAACTACAGGGCAAGTTATAGTTTCATATATTTTAATCTTTATGTTTTGGGGCTGTGAATGGGAAGATGAAGGATCTGGGCCAATGATAGCAAGTATTCACCAAATGTAATCTGCTCTTTTATTTCTTTGTGAGTTTATTCATTACTCCCAGATACTTAAAATTTTACTTTCTAGACCAGGATGGCAAACCTTTTTGGGGGTACATGTCAAAACTGTTGATAATTTTAGGATAATTATTTTGTGTGCCCATGGAGATTCCAAGGACTGCATTATGCAGAAAACATGGAAGCAACTGAGCCTGTTACTGTTCCCTGTGTTAAATAACCAACCCACTAAATGAATTAAATATTACACTTACGTGTTATTATATTGTAATATTTATTATCAAGACAAAATATTTGAAAGCATTCGTAGGAAGCCTGTTTAGGCAACCAAGTCAGTTGTAGATGTTACATGTTACTTGTAACTAGTAGTTCACAAAGAGAAAAAATTAGTGACTTTGTTACAGCAGATAGGGACCAGTGATACATTGTAAGGTTTAGAAGGTAAAGCAATCCTTGTACAAGCCAGGACAGGCCCTTAGGGTATCAGGAGGCTGAGGCTCCCAGATTTCCAGACAGTTGGCACATGAAGGCGGTAAGGTTGTCAGCCTTATATACCGGCTGCCCCCCCCACAGGAACTCATTTCTGTTAGAGGCTGAGTCAAGCCCAGAGGCATAGTGCAGCTAAAAGTATTATGTCAATGAAAAATTCCAAAGACACCACTGGGACTCAAACCCGCAACCTTCCAGCTGGTGGCACAGTGCCTCAATCAAATGCACCACCGTAGACCCCATCTGTAAGATGTACTCAGTAAAGTGCTGCTCATCTGGTCATTTTGATATTTGGGTCAGCGACTTACTGCAGGAATGTAAAATATTTTGTCCAAAGCCACGTATTTGGCCAGTAGCAGCCCAGCCAGTAGCCTGCTGAGAAATCTCCTGACAACTTCACACACAGCTCCACTTTCTATGAACACAGCCACTCACAGCATCATTTGCTAGTAATGTGTATATATACAACGGTGATCCATGACGTGTGAACATTACTAAAGGAGGTGATTTCCTAGGTCTTTGTGATCAAAACAGTTCATATAAACATGTGTCCGATTTTGGACGGTTATGGAGTTATGACCGCTTGAAACTTAGAGGGTAACGATTACTGACAATCAACGGACCAAATAATAAACCAGCATAATAGATGATACATTTAAAGTATAAATGTAACGTTAACTTCGTGAAATTACCTTTAATTTGCATTGATCTGTGCTTAAAGCTGGTTTTCGGAAATGCCACGGACAGCCGCACCACAGGCTGCCGCTCGGTTGTGAACTGCGCGAACTGCTCGTCACAGCTTCCGGTGACTGTTTCTGGCGCAATCTGCCGCATCCAAAATGCGACCAAGCAATGCATCTAGCGTTCCGACCTTCACACTGTAAACCAGCTCTTTCATCCATCCCCATACACAATAACCCAGTGGGCTTAAGTCTGGAGACCTGGCTGGCCGATTGTGGGGACCGCCACGTCCGATCCACCGCCCTGGGAAACGGTAGTTCAGGTAATTTCTAACTTCACGTGAAAAATGAGAAGGAGCTCCGTCTTGTTGGAAGTACATACAACCTCGTTTATTCAAAAGCACATCCTCCAGAAGTCGGGGCAATTCGCCCTGCAGAAATCGGAGGTACGCCTCTCCTGTAAGACGACCTTCAAAGATGAAAGGACCAATCAGCTGATCGTCCAGAACTGCACACCACACATTGACACTAAACTAACTAACTAACTCCATGGAGCAGAGGCCTTCTTGAGAAGCTAACAGTTTCTCGCTAGTCAAGAAATTCCCCGCATTTTATGGAACCCGAAGGTTCATTACCGCATTCACAAGAGCCCGCCACCTGTCCCTATCCTGAGCCAGCTCAATCAAGTTCATGTCCTCCCATCCCACTTCCCGAATATCCATCTTAATATTATCCTCCCATCTACGGCTGGGTCTCCCAAGTGGTCGCCTTCCCTCGGGTCTCCCCACCAAAATCCGGTATGCACCTCTCTCCTCCCCCATACGTGCCACATGCCCCGCCCATCTCAGTCTTCTCGATTTGATTACCCGAATAATATTTGGTGATGAGTACAGGTCATTAAGTTCCTCGTTATGTAGTCTTCTCCACTCCCCTGTCGCCTCGTCCCTCTTAGGCCCAAATATCCTCCTCAGCACCCTATTCTCGAACACCCTCAGTCTTTGTTCCTCCCTCAGTGTGAGAGACCAAGTTTCGCATCCATACAGAACAACAGGTAAAATTATAGTTCTGTATACCCTGTATACATTGACACTAAAACGTAGTTGAAAGTAGCTTTGCACAGTGGCGTGGGGATTCTCATCTGCTCACACATGACAGTTGTGTGTATTACTGACACCGACGCGATTGAACTGCTCTTCGTCAGTAAACAGGATGTGACTGGCGAGTACGTCACCCGCCAGCTGCTTCCGTAAGACGCGCTTCACACGAGGGCGTGTACGAGAATTAAAAAATGCCCATAACTCTGTAACCGTCCAAAATCGGACACATGTTTATGTGAACTTTTCTGATCACAAAGACCTAGGAAATCACCTCCTGCAGTAATGTCCACAAGTCATGAATCATCCTGTATATATGAATGCCATGTGCCACTTATACATATATGCTTTGATGATGTACTTTGGCGTACTGAAAGTTACGTTGATCCAAAAAGTGACAAGTGAAGGGGTTTAATGACAGCAGTAGCATTTCCTGATGGTTCCTCTCTCCTCCCATAACAAATGACCAGATGACACTGATAGCAATTAGAAAAGAATTATACTGTAATCTGAAAATTTCTTGTACCTCATGGGGACAGCGAATGACCAGATGACATGGACAGCTAGACAGTAATCATATTGTAAACTGAACACTCCTTGGACCAAATTGGAACAAGATTTTACTCAACTGTATTACACTCATTTCAGACACAACACACAAGCAAGAGATGGGCATACAACAAATACCACTTTTCAAAATAATGTTCTACACACAATCGTGAACATCATTGTGTCTCCCTGAATGTGTGTA
>BLKM01009805.1:0-29899 GCA_013340265.1 Coptotermes formosanus | reverse complement strand
ATTGCGTTTATGTGTTTTGTACGGATCTCAGAACAAACAGCAACTTTCCCTCATAAAACATTAAGAGATGGGTTTTTATAACCGAAGTGGAGAGTGTTTACAGCGCGGTACGCACTGAGTCCTTATATAAAACAGATACGCTTCGTCTTTAAATGGTTAATTATGCTTCAGTGCTGAATGATCATGAACCTGAATACACCTAAGGCCCGCCATTGTTTAGCATTGACCAGCGTCTTTTTTTTTCAAACACAGCTTTTTGGGAACTGCTTCTTTTTGTGTCATCAGGTACACCAGTTTGTACTAGTTATGCTTCTCGAAAGAGCTACTTTTAATCATTGGGCTCCAAAAAATGTTTTAAACAGAGTGTTTTAATGTATAGATAACATAAAATATCGTCAGCGGGAGAAAAATATTTGTCAATAAACATTATGGAGGATTCGCAAGAAAACTGAACTCTCATTCTGTTTTTTGTAGGGCTGAAAGCCATTGTGTATACAATGAAAACATCTATAATCGAGAGTAATTACTTGGGAATAGACAAACAACAAAATTTCCAATCAAACGCGACACTCAGATTGATTGCTATTGTGCAGGGGTGGGGGGGGGGCGGTGGGGGGGACGAGGAAATTACACGAACAGACCAGAAAATAATAAGCCAGGTTAAACAACAACGATGTGTCACTTGCATAAATACCACTGTGTATTCCGTCTGACACAACCTGTATTTATTATTATTTTTCAAATACTACATGTTTCCTTCAAGCCGATCACCGTCAGGTGTTTTTTATACAAGCATCTAAAAATTCAAGGTAAAATTTCAAAAATTTTGTGAGATCTCACAAATGATATACATTGTATTTTAAGTTCTTGTGTAACCAAACGTCTGATGATTGCCTTGCTGGAAACATTTAGTGTATGAATAATAATAATAAATACACGCTGTATACGACAGAATACGTAGTGTTATTTACGTAAGTCTATACACACAACGGGATAGGATAGCTAGCGTCAGACTGAATTGTCACTTGCTGGCCTCCTCACTGATGAGTTAAATTTAAATTGTGTAAATAATTTTTCGTAGTCCTCACCTCTTCTACCTACTCACAGTAGATGTCGAGGTTGTTTATTTTCACTTGATCACACTCAGACACAAACCACAGTCGGTAGGACTCCTCTGGACGAGGGATCGGCCCGTCGCAAAGACCTCTACCTGACAACACAAACACTGTACAAGAGACAAACATCCATGCCCCCCGGTGGGACTCGAACCTACGATGCCAGCAAGCGCTCGGCCGCAGACCTATGCCTTAGACCGCACGGCCACTGGGATGTAAATAATTTGCACTCGCTGTTGTTACCTCGTCACCTACTCTAACCAGTCCCACGGCACTGGCCAAGAAACAGGCTGGCCCTGCGATCAGCCGCTGTCCTTCCAGTGGTGGACACCCGTCTGCCCGCTACAAAACCGTCTCACACATCAAATTCAACGTCACTAAGTCAGTGACCTCTCGAGGGAACCTCGCCTTCGAGAGCCGGGTAGAGGTGGCCTGCAGTTTCTCCTCATCGGTCCACTCCCTCTTGACACGGTAAAATCGTCCAAAAGAATATTTCAACACCGTCATTTTCTTGATCATAGCCGAATGTGACAGCATGGCCAAGTGTTACAGCGTCGAATAAATGTGCCGCGGCTAAGCATCTGGATCGCTGAAGTTGTTGGCTGCAGGAAGCTGGAATTGGACCAGTTATTCAGTGAGCACGGAAAACAAATCTGTCTCCTGAGCAAGGCGTACCTGAAGTCGAATCAAGATTTGAAAATCATCTTTGTCTTCGGACGGACAGTCAAAACTAGGGATCAGAGACGGTGATTCTTGTCCTCTGGTATATAGATCATAAAGTTGGATCCATCTTGTTTCTGCGGTACGTGAACTCAACAGTAGGAATGGGCCTAGTGCTGGCAAAGAGACCAGTGTAACGCGCGGCGTCCTTGATTGAGTCGGACATGAGAGTGCCCCAGCGGAAGATTCTCCGTCCTCATACCGGAATACCTCAATGTGAGGCCCACAGACTGGAAATTTCGGGCTGATCACAGCCAGGATTTCGCTTCTGCATGATTGCATCTGCTTGACCCATGGCTAAGACCCATCTGTTACGGGTTCTTACCAATAAAGTAACACCCTTGGTGCCGTTGACGTGATATTGGCCAAAAGTTTTGTCCTACCTTTCCATGTGACTGTAAGACGTCGGAATACTGAATAATGAAGCTGTTTGATCCCATATGTCAATGGGCGTCCCAAAATCTCCAAAGCCGCCTCAAAGTTCAAAGGAATTTACTCGGCCACATTTAAGGTTTGCCTCGAAGACATCCTCCAGGGTTTCGCACGGTAATCGATGAGCAGGTTGTCGGCAAGTGCACTGAGGGTGTGAATAGGGTCGCGCTTTATGCCCTAGCGTTATGCGTACCCAAATGTCGACCACGTGGCAAGTCGCGGCTATCTTTACCCGCTTGTATTTAAAATTAAATACCACTGAAAAATCGGTTGAGACGGCAGTCGCAGGCCAGGGACGTGTTGACGTCTACAGCTGTAGAATACAACAGTATTGAAAGCACAACAAAGACGAAAATGTGCTTTAATCTATAGAGACAGCGATTTAGGCAGCCCTGTGCAACATACACAACATATACCGTTGTTTTATATGTTTTTCACGCGTGTAAATAAAGCTTAATAATAGGGAAGAAAACAAAAAATAAAAACGAATTGAAGTAATCATCTTGTGTATATTGTATCACGCAGATGTTGGATCGTCCTGGGTATAAAGCGGCCGGTGCGTGGCGCTGTCCACGCACCCGTACTAGTGCTGATGTTAGTACTGAGTACAGCTATACCTCTACACCCCCCCCCCCTCCGTACCGTATGGTACGTTACAGGGAGAACCTTACCGTACATGGTACATATGACAGTTCATATTGATTATTCAAAGAAGAAAATAAAACCGAATATGTAAATTTATTTTAAAATTGCTATAATACCGGGTAGTAAATATTCGATATTTTTAACATCGTATACCTTAGTTCCAGCTGTTTACTGTGTACTGGAGGCGNACTTTTTTGTTATCGTTACACTAAGGTTGCACTTTACAGTTGAGTGAGAATGTGCTGTTGACTGTGTACTGCGTTGTTTTCTGGAGGCGTGAACTCTCTGCGGTCCCGGCCTGCAGGCCCGGACCGCAGAGAGTTCACGCCTCCAAAAACAACGCAGTACACAGTCAACAGCACATTCTCACTCAACTGTAAAGTGCAACCTTAGTGTAACGATAACAAAAAAGTTCTCCCTGAAGATGACCCAGCAGGGTCGAAACATGTAGGAGTGTGTTACACTTGATGATAAAACTCTCTTTGTGCATTTGTTGGTGATTAGTGTTTTTGTATTGTGAATATATTTAAAATTTCTCCGCGATATTTAGTATAAAACCCAATAGCCCAGTATGTTGTTTTGGACATGGAATGTGAGGATACATGGGGCTCCACCCCTTTTGTGTTTGTTACGTACTACACACAAGGTACGCATAACAAAAGCAGACAGGTTTACATAGATTAGGGCACAAATATGAACTCCATACACTGCAGTATTATTATTCTTCTAACGGACGCTTGACAACTAATGGAAGAGGAACACGTTCGCTCTGTACGCTAGCTTTGCCTGCCTCGAGGTTGTCAGTTCGTGAATGTCAGAGTTTAAGCGCTCCCGAAACAGCAGTCGAACAGAAAGGGTCACCGAGCAACGACCACAGGTAAAATATTTTCTGAAAATGAGAGGCTTTTCGAGTTACGGAATGAGGAAAGTCACGAAAAGCCCCATTTTGGATGGGCCGAGATTCGAAACGGAGCTCTCCAGGCATACGTCAAGATCTTGTCTATGGCCTTTTTTAATTTTAATACAAAACTACGAAACGGAAATAATAGGAGCTCAGAGCGTGTGGTAAAGAGGGTTGCAGAACGCTGTAGGTGCCAGGCCAGTACCTAACTAACTAACTAACTAACTAACCAACCAACCAACCAACCAACGAACCAACCAACCAACCAACCAACCAACCAACCAACCAACCAACTAACTAACTAACTGCCTGACTGACTGACTGACTGACTGACTCCATGGAGCAGAGGCCTTCTTGAGAAGCTAACAGTTTCTCAGCTAGTCAAGAAATTCCCCGCATTTTATGGAACCCGAAGGTTCATCACCGCATTCACAAGAGCCCGCCACCTGTCCCTATCCTGTCCCTATCCAAACTTACCACACATAAATAATCGCAGTGTCAATAGGTGTCGTCATCCCGTCGTGTTTTATTAAATCAAGTTAAAAATGCCTTTTATTCTAATTTTAACACGATAATAAAATTGCTTATCTCTAATAAATAATAGAGAAATAGTGTATTTGTATGACAATGTGATATATTGTTGGTCTGTTGTTTCCTAAGTTGGTGTATAAATTAGAATAAAAGCTGTTCTTGAAGTTGTGTTGTTAGGAGCATATAATTAACTCGATCGCAGTGTTCTTTACTCAAGTTTAATTAACTTACAGTGCCCAAAGTGCCCCTAGGAACTTGGGGCTTGATCTTGTTAAATTTGAGGGGAAAAAAATTACCTTAGTTCTTATTTCCCGCGTATGGTTCAGTATAAACAAACTCTGCAGCACAAGATGCGCTGCAGGTAGACACGACTGGCTACAGCAGAGGTAAGCGGACGGGAAGGGGGGGGGGGCGGCACGTTAAAAGATGTAATTGCCTACGACGGTCGGACTATTTTCATAACTCTGTCGTTAGCTACATAGAAATGAACTTTAAGATAGAAATACCTTGAAATTAGCTTACGGAAGTGAAAGTTTGAGTTTATTTAGTCTCACAAGGGAAACAAAAATTGGTTAAATACTTATAAAATCCTGATTCTTACCGTTTTCTCGTAAGTGCACAACGGTGATCATTGAACGTAGAAGATTGTTTGTTTTTATCATACGTTGCAAAGCCTGTTTTCATCTATATGTGCTGCCGAATAAATTTGTCGTATTTTATGGTCGTTACGTAAATCAGAGTCGAGATGAGGATAAAATCTGGGTCGTACTGCGGTTTAATGAATTCAATTTGAAAATTTTCTGTATCATCAATGACTTCGACAGGTTTTCTGAGATACGAAAGTCGCTGAACGTCAGCCTAACAATTACTAATTAAAGAAGAAATATTTTTTTTCAGTGTGTGAAATCGGTTCCATTTTTATAAAGCAAATAGAAGGCAGAGAAATGAGGGACGTTAAAATTGTTTGATTTCCGATGTCGTTTAAAATTCGTGTTAAACGCTTTAACGTCCCCACGTGTAATTGAAATTAGTTTACTTTGACCTTGGAGTTTGTTGTCTAACTCATTTAAATGGTGGCTGAAGTCACGTGGGAATGCCATATACAAATGGCACTTCGGATCACCAACTTCACCTGAAATTTGACCAGTCTCATTAACAGACGTTTAAATTTGTAGCATGAAAGCTAAATAACGTTTCAACAGTATTCCACGACTCGGCTGTTCACCCACTGTTGCAGGAATCGTCATTGTTGACGTGGGCTCATGTGTCTGTACACCGTGACATGTACAAGTGAAACTGTACGCCTTCCAGGCATCGGAATTTGCTATGTATGATGTCAGCTTTACGCCTCCTACCGCTTTACTCTAAGAAAAGAAACAGAGCTGTCCGTTTTATATGGTTGGCTGGTTGGATTTCAGAAAAACTCAGGATGTAATTTGTAACACAGAAATCTCTATACACACAAGTACATAGAAAGAGACACGCACGCATATAAACTTACGCACAAAGACACAGAGACACTTATAAACATACACGCATGTACGCAGTAGCAGATACTCAGAGACACACACAGTCGTACCAAGACACACACACACGCGCGCGCGCGCACGGCCCGTCTTTGCCAGACGTTGGGCTCCTAAAAATATCGCGTTCAATGAATGACTCTTTCTAAAAGTGAAGAATGTACCGGAAAAATAAAGTTGGGTGGTTTTTAAAATAAACTGATTTTACGTAGGGCTAAAGTGCCTGTGTTTCAATAATAGGGATTGCTGTGTGTGTGTATCACAGAAATACTTTGCAGTTTACCATTTTGAGACCAAGATTTAACCTCGGTTATATTTAAAGTTTCATTTCGTACCGCGCAGTAAACATATTTCGCCTCAGTTGTGAAAACCAATCACTTATAGGGAAATGAACCTTGTTTGTTGTGGGAGCCATTCAGAATTGATCAATGTAGTGTGCAGGGATAATTGAGAATTTGGTAATGTTAAACGTGGCGGAATATCTCGAAATCACTGGGCTTTAAAGGGGTAGTAGTACGCATACGTTTAAACGTAGGAAACACTGGGAATTGTTCCGATAGCAGATGGTTTTAACCCTTTAAAGACGAAGCGTATCTGTTTTATATAAGGACTCAGTGCGTACCGCGCTGTAAACACTCTCCACTTCGGTTATAAAAACCAGTCTCTTAATGCTTTATAAGGCAAAAGTTGCTGTTTGTTCTGAGATCCGTACAAAACACATAAACGCAATGTGGGCACCACGTAGAATTTTTTAATGTTAAACCTGGTGGTACGTAAAGTTACCGCTAGGCTTTGAAAGGTTAAGTAAGACTCTAGCTCTGCAGACAGTGTGTCATGGGATGCAACGCAGTGTCTGCTGGTAAATTTTTAAGTAGTGTCAAGCAGTCTAAGGCGAATGCACGGATTGCTTCATCTTGAAGATGAAAGCATTACGATCCTCTCGAATGTTGGTAAATATTTATCAGTAGACACGGCGTCATATCCCAGAAGACTTGAACCCTCAGCCATACCGCTGCGAGTTGATCTCTCAAAGTTGCTGTCACCGCAACTGGCGACGGGTCGAACTGGTAAGTTTTTCCTCTGTGTAAACAAACAGTGGCCACCAGGGACAATACAGCGGGAAATAAGAATGACAGTTACTGAAAAGTAACTTCTCAAATGAGAAGAAAAATGTATTTAGTGTAGTTCTTGTTCCCCCCCAGTGGTGTAACAGCCCCTAGTGGGCCAGGGCTTCCTGAGTATCGAGGCTTCGCCGTCACACTCAGGCACACCAGACTCGGTAGGACTCCTCTGGACGAGTGATAAGCCCGATGCAGACACCTCTACCTGACAACACAAACGCTCACAATAGACAAACATCCATGCCGTAGGCGGGATTCGAACCCGCAATCCCAGCAATCGAGCGACGGCAGACCCACGCCTTAGACCGCGCGGCCACTGGTATCCTGGACCTATGTACTGGTTGTAATTTTGCCGACAATATGTACCTATTCTGCAGCCAGGATCGCATACTTGTTATGGTGACCGGGTTACGGACTGGATTATCCTGGGTTCGAATCTCGGCAGAAGCAAGAAATTTTGCTCTTCTTCAAACCGTCCGGACCGTCTCGCAGGCACACCCAGCCTCCTGTTCTATGCGTATCAGTGTTCTTTCTCGAGAGTAAAGTGGCCGCCGCGTGAAGCTGAGCCCTCACCTCCAGTTAGTACCGAGGTTAAGAATGAGTGGAGCTGTGCCCCTGCTCCTATATGCCTTCTTAGCACATACAGGGACTTTCTTTATGATGTATGTTAACAGATTTTGAAAGAAAGTTCGCGTTTTTTTACTAGAGAAAGGGAGATGGGTATTTTAACCTTTTAAAGCTTAGTGGCAACTTGACGTACCACCAGGTTTAACATTAAAAAATTCTACGTGGTGCCTACATTGCGTTTATGTGTTTTGTACGGATCTCAGAACAAACAGCAACTTTTGCCTTATAAAACATTAAGAGATTGGTCTTTATAACCGAAGTGGAGTGTGTTTACAGCGCGGTACGCGCTGAGTCCTTATATAAAACAGATAGGCTTCGTCTTTAAAGGGTTAAATATACTGGTTAATATTCCGTTATCTGACCCAGATACGTCTTTATACAGACTTGTTAACTGAACGGCCAATAAGAGGTTAAGCAAATTAGCGTTTATTTTGTAATTTAGTTTTGCAGGTTTTCGTGGAATTTAGTTTTGTTTCTTACGGTCCTCCGTTATTCAGATGCGAATTCTGTGGGTTAGTGTATTAGTGAACTGACGCTAAACGTCTATTCCCTACGGCACGAACCAGTACCCAGTACACTGAAACTTGAAGAAGTGACCGCACAAAGCAAGCGGCACTGCGCTTGTTAACCACGCGACTGTCTTTGTCTTTCCTTGAAACTCTTTAGGGTGTTCAAGTGGATTGACTTAAGAGCACTAAGTTTCTGTCTTCAAGTTACATACAACTTTGATGTTTTTCGCTTCCTGCTTCTCTCTGAGGGTGAGGGATTTTCACAAAGCGATCAGTATTTGTACAGTAAGTTTATGTTATTATCGGATACTTTTTCTCTCTCACTATTCCTTCCATTCCATCCTCTTTCCATTTTTTCGTCCCTCTATTCCATTTAATTTAATATCATTCTCCATTTTATTATCGGTAACATATACAGGACATACTAAAATAACTTCACCGATATGTTAAGTACTTAACGGTGATTACTTTCGCTGATATTTAGTTTCGTGTTTGTAAGAGTTGGCAACACTCAACATGGCGGTCAGCAATTTGAACACATTCTGTAGCTCCTCAATGGTAACCTTTTACTGGTGTTCGGGTGTTAAAAAAAAAGGCGCCATTCTCTGGAACGTGAGTGTAATTTTGGCAAAACAAGTTTTATTAAACCCTGTATAATACCTGTTGTTGAATCAAACAAAAAATCAGTCACAGCCAACTCTGTTGTATCTCTTTATTTGGAGGTTTGAGCTACAAGTTTCGGCCCGTCAGGGTCCTCTAAAAAAACATGAACATATAAACTCTAGTTTCATAAGAGGGGGGGGGGAGGCCTTCCTGTTACAATGGATTAAAATATACAATGTTGTATATATATATGAAATAGAATAACGTGTATGTAAGACATATATAGGTACGAAACATGAAAGGTATATCAACGGTCGAGCGTAAGATGTGAGATAATACGTTGCTGCAATGCTATCAGCTGTCTTGGATACTGTAACCAGAACTTTCTCCCACAGCCGTGTGTGCAGTGTGTGATGTGGTTTTCCTGGACTTTTTACCTCCGATTTTTTTTAGTTAGTTATCGGGTATGGGCGTACTTTTTGTATCCCGTAATGGGATTGCTGACTTTAACTGTGCACTTGCAAGCGCGAGACCGCTATGCATCCGCACTGTGTATTCAATATATCGGATGGATCCTGTATTATCCTGTGGAGTCTTTGTATCTTATGGTCTGTTTGCTGAGGTTCACGAGTGCTGGTACAGAAACATACAAATGAGGATTCTTCAGAAAATGAAGGAATATATAAAATGGACTTTACAGCAATAGAATGAAGGTATGAGCTGGTATAAATTGTCTGTCAGGATTCATCAGTGTTTGCCGTTTTAACAGTGTGAAGTCTTGGAATTTAAGAAAAGCGGGAGCGGTTGGATCCGGCAATGTGCAGGGAGATTTAACCCGTGTCTGGTTGACAGGAACGGAATGTGAGTGGCCAGGAGGTTTGTTGGCACCCTGGAAAGAGCCGTTGCTGAAGTCAGTTTTAGTGAGGCTAGGAAGGCACTATGAGACAGACAGGCTTTCGGGCCGGGGAGGGGGGGGGGGAGAAGGAGGACAATATTTGCCTCCAGCATGGCGAGGGGTAAAGAAGGAAGAACGGAAGACGGAAAGATAAAGAAACCCATTTTTTTTATCCTTTCTCCTTTCACTTACTGTAACATTAAAATCTTAATTTTCGTACGAACATTACAATAAACAGCAGTCAGTTCCTTACACAGCGTACATTTGCCTTTATATTGTTTACAGCTTGTGTTATGTGTGAGATAGGAAATGAATCTGAACATATAATTTACCATAGGCCTAAATACAAATTTTCAATTAGTACACACGTCAAGCGTTTATATATGCGGACTGGTATTTTTATAAGTGCGCCTGTATTTCTGCCTGTTACTTCTGTTTGAATTAATATTGCACCACATTTGCACACTTCCTTGCAAATGACTTTTGTAGTTACATATATTGCAGTTAGGCCAGCTCGGTACTTGCACTCCTTCCTTATTCTGGTTCCTGTCTTTTTTATCCTTATGTGATTTTTTGCTTTTTTTCTGGTACTTAACTTTTTAAAGCCTAGCCGTAACTTTACATACCAACAGGTTTAACATTAAAAAATTCTACGTGGTGCCCACATTGCGTTTATGTGTTTTGTACGGATCTCAGAACAAACAGCAACTTTTGCCTTATAAAACATTAAGAGATTGGTTTTTATAACCGAAGTGGAGAGTGTTTACAGCGCGGTACGTACTGAGTCCTTATATAAAACAGACACGTTTCGTCTCTAAAGAGTTGATAGAGGATACGAATTTTGATTATCCTGTTATTTTTCTTGCCGTGTGTACTAGGAAATGGCTTTTTGGCTGTATCGGATATACTGCATCTCTTCGCCTCCAGTCTAGTGCATACTATTTGTGACACAAATCAACTTTAATGCCATGTGCACATGTTTATCTTATGAATCTTATGTAAAACGCATAGTTAAACATATGTTTTTACGAAGGTAATTGTGTGTACTGGACTAGAAGTGCAGTATTTACTGAATAACACAACAACACGCAAGGCATGCAGCTGCTGCTTACAGTTCCAGTACGCCTTTGTACATTTATTTAGTAGGCAGCTATGAAGAAAAGCAAGGATGGCGTTAAACAAATGCCTGTAGTCTGATGTCGCTACCCATTGCCACATGCGTGCGCGCATGCCATGTCATTATGATGCTCATAAGCCTTCGCGGAAAGCAATACGGTTCTGTAAATTGCCTCTGGAAGATAGAACAGACTGGTAATGGTTCTCTGTCTCAAGACTAATGTCCATCTTTTCATTTAAATCCCTCCTTATTACATCCGACACTTTATGTTGTCTGTTTTCCCTTAACTGATGTATTTCTCCAACACGGTAATTCCACCTTCTTCAAGATTAAAATGCCTCACTGTTACAGTGTGTTTCGGCTGTGTCTTAGTCTATTTAATCATATTTAGAAATGTAATTTCTACTTCAGAGAAATCAGACAAAATCTTAGCTTCAAAGGCAGATCTGTTACTGTGACGTACGAAACTCCACGTTTAGTCTGTCAATTTTAAGGAAGGCCTCTATTCTGCAGACAGAATACTGCAGCACGTGGTACGTATAGTCACCATTTTTCAAATGATTAATCTTAATATCTTTGGAAGTGATCGTATGTGGACACAGGGCTTAAGGCTACGTGATTTAAAATGATGGGGCTACTGAAGTAAATCAACAGTTTAAAACCCAGCTGTAGCTAGAGGTCTACTTAACACTTACAGTAACGTTAAGAAATCTTGCACTTTGCCGTACAGTGTAGGCATAGGTATGTATTTGTTATGGTTCTCATCGTGAACAACCATTATTGCCTTAAACAATAGTAACTGATTACTTTTTATGATAGTCGCGGTTTATGGTCTCTGTGAGGTACGAACTGAATTTTCACGTATAATTTAGATAAGGGGTCTAAATCAAAGAACACGGGGATCACACGGAAAATTGTGAAACTAAAGGCGGGCTGTGCGTCAGTTTTAAGGAATAAGTGGAGTTTTCTGGTTAAAATCAAACGCACTATTCAGAACAGTTCATACTTCTAATAACAAAGTCAAAATGTGTTAATATCGTTGAAATTAAAACTTTAATGCGTTTTTACATATCCTGATGTTTGTTTTACGTTACCATCCACGAATGGTAGACTTACCATTCGTGGATGGTAACGTACCACGACGATTAACAATTTTTAACTAAAAAGTTATTTAACAATGAACCAGGGCACATTCTGTAATTGAAATAAGGTCAGAGAGAAGGCCATATAAAATAAAGATGCAAACCGTGTGTTTGAGACAACTGATTTAGATGGACATTAGTGTTCAAAAGGTGAACGTCTCAACAAAGACAGAGGGGAGAAAATCTCATATTTGCCGCACGAATTCACGGGTAGCCGTCTGGTCTGTACACTACTGTGCGCAGTTAGTCGCTTGGCAAGGTTTGCAATGCCAACGTGTCAACTTCTGTTACGCCTGTAGGCCTTTTCGTGTGTTGGGATAGCATCAACTGTATTTTCGTCCGGGCCAAGTTCACTTTGGTTATTACCTGTGGGATCTGGTCTTGGTTCAAAAATAAATATGGATTAGATTAGTAATTTACGTGCTAGCGTGACGAGATCAGAGTATGTAAGAAATCAAAAGTGACAAATTTTACTCTACTTCTTCTTATGTACTTAATAAATGCTTCTGTACTTTGTCGACCTTCATATTTACGTTTCAAATACAAATGCAGTGTTAGGGAAAGTACTGCATTGTGCGTAGCGTTGCGAATTGTAAATTGTGTGATAACACGATGCTGAGGAGGTTATGTGGCTGTACCGCAGAGAAAGTGAGAATATCATACCAAGAATCTTTAGGGCATTTATGAGTCACTGATCAGTATCAGAGAGAACAATTCGTGGAATTAAGTTCGTGGGCTATGTAGAACGCATGCAAAACATTAAAAATGCCAAGGCCTAACAGATTTTGGTGGAATAATTTGAAGAAAAATGGGTGTTTGGAAGACATAGGCATAGCTGGGGAGGTGAAGCTGTCCTTTAAATGAATAAGAAAGGTGTAGAATATTATAATATTGATTGGATTCGTGGGTTCAAGACAGGAATCCTTAGCGTGTGTGACAGTAACTCTGGTCTCCATGAATGACGAAATATTTCTTTACTGGCTTAATTGAAATCAGCTGCATACTCGGTGGAATTAGTTGAAATCCAAAAATATGTGTTCATACATTTTGTTTAAGAGTGTAATAATGTTTAAGATGGACGTTTTAGACATCGAAGAAATGCATATTTTAAGACATGCCACATTTCAGTTCTTGATGGTAAGGCGTGTTTCAGGGCATGCTATCTGTCCGTGCTTCCCTAAGCGTTTGAAAGACAGAGAATCGACTCCGTTAGATTTAAAAATTCAGTGCGCACCGCGCAGTAAACACATTCAGACTCGCATATAAAGACCGATCAGTTAAGGCTGTGGAAGAAAATAATTGGTTTTTGTTCTGAGAAGTGTACCAGACACAGCAGTGCACCTTGTGGTCAGGACGTAGAATTTTGGAATGTTAAACCTGATGGTACATTTAGTAAACAGTGGGATTTGAAGGTTTAAATTGTAGTTTGCGTTTGACCGATACTTCGGAGAATTAAATTCATTCAGAAACTTTTATTTCAGACCTCTGAAAAAAAATTCCCTCGATGTCGATTGAATAGTTTTGGAGATGAAATACGCGGAGTGACAGCAGACGCGGGTTTCCCACGACACACATGTGCACCAGTAGGAATATTTTACAAAAGAATGCATAGAAACTGTAGGTGAATAGAACATGTGGATAGTTTCATGCATATATATATCTGAAAAAACGCATAAAAGTAGGGTTCGTGATGGATGTGGAAACAACAAAATATTTGAAATTGCATTTATTTAGTTTGTGGTTGTTATGAAGGTGCGTAACACTTTGAAGGCTGACACTCATCTACGTTGTATATAAAACTTTAGTTCTTACATCACAAAGAACACACACCGCATCATTTAAAAAGCCCAGTTGATTAATGGAGTATAGGAAAATAATCAGTGCTTCTTCTGATGAGTGTAAGAACGTCACAAATACATTGTGTAGCGAAATGCAGAACTTTTTTTTTTGAAACGTTACGTAGGTGGTTAATACGACAGCCACTAAGCCTTGAATTTTTAAACAGAATTTTTGCCATTTGTTTTGGATGGTTGTGAAGCCTAGAATATACTATTATGGCACAACAAAAATGACGAGCGTGTGTAAAAAAGTGCTTAGAGTGTTTTGAAATGAGGAGAACTGTAAAAACAGATACTGGATTATTTGAATTTTCGTAAAATTTGTGACTATTTCAGGTATCAAATATAGGATAATTTTGAATGATGCATCGAAAGTGAAGTGGGTAGACGGAATCCTTGCGTATCTTAAGTTACCAGAGCAGAACTTTACTGGTATAGCTGGGGGGGGGGGGGGTAAAATCTCGACCAGGGCAACTAATTTTGTTGCTGAGATTCGAAACACGGACTCTGTAACTTGAAGCCAGAGAGCTACTTATTGACCCGAAAATTTCGATAGAAAATTTTTTCATACGACGATAAACTGCGTCACTTGTAAGTGCGAAGCTGTCAGGATGGAAAGTGGATTTACCGAAGTAGGAACGTGTCTACTTTCTTGCTTTGCGAGGCAGTCTTAGTGCTGACCAGCGTCTGAGTTCTGCTGTCAGACAGTAAATAATAATTCTGCTTTCATTCTTCAGTTGGTGTGCGTTTTGTACTAGAGAAATGAAACGTACTGCCAATATTGAATTGATGTATTTGGCACTACTGCCATTCCTTATTTTATGGCCTTTAGCTACATATTGCGGCTTGTACTGGTCACTGTATCATCAGCCTTGCAATTCTGTACCTACGGAAGCACTCAACACGAGTAATAAGGCTGTTCGCAACGTAATTTGACTGCTTTCGTGCGTAAAGTATTGATAGCGTGATAGTGAAATTACAAACCGAAATATGTGGCTGGAGAGCCGATCCCAGTGGCCGCGCGGTCTAAGGCGTGGGTCTGCGGCCGAGCGCTTGCTGGGATCGTGGGTTCGAATCCCACCGGTGGGATGGATTTTTTTCTCTTGTACAGTGTTTGTGTTGTCAGGTAGAGGTCTCTGCGACGGGCCGATCCCTCGTCCAGAGGAGTCCTACCGACTGTGATGTGTGCTTGAGTGTGATAAAGTGAAATTACAAAAACCCTCGACACCTGCTGTGAACAGGTAGAAGAGGGAAAGGCTAAGTAAAGTGTATGTGGCTGGAGAAATATCAAATAATAAAATGCGTTTGTCTTTCTTTCATTTTGGTGGTAATTCGTTCTGTAAAACCAAAGCCCAATAGATCGAACCCTTTTAGAGACATCCCCAGTTTCCCTTACTTAAAATTAACCGGAAAATTTCGTTAGTTATTTAAATTATAGATCTGTTTGTTCTGCGATTTCATCTCTCGCTTCAATTAATAGACGCAGTTGCGATGCGCGGCTGACTGCGGACATACGTGCGGTTACGTGTTTAAAAATCGTAAAGCGGCAGTACCTTAATCCCCCCCCCCCCCCCCCCACACACACACACACACAAGGTCGAAATACAAGCAGAGCTTCACATTCGGGGAAGGCAATCTGTGGCACTCGATTTGTGAGCCACACAAATCCGTGCAACGCATGGCCACATGTTGGCACCGTAACGACTACTTACACTTACTTAGCCTATTAAAGCCTAGCGGTAACTTTACATACGACCAGGTTTAACATTAAAAAATTCTACGTTGTGCCCACACTGTGTTTATGTGTTTTGTACGGATCTCAGAACAAACAGCAACTTTTGCCTTATAAAACATTAAGAGACTGGTTTTTATAACCGAAGTGGAGAGTGTTTACAGCGCGGTACGCACTGAGTCCTTATATAAAACAGATAGGCTTCGTCTTTAAAGGGTTAAATGTCGATACGTAACGTGTGATTGTAACGTACAGTGAAGTGCTGAAGGCTTGTTGGTTTCTGGACGTACTGAACTAAGTGGTATTCCGAAAAGTTTAGAGAAACTGGATCTGTTTTGCTATTTCGGTAAAGGAATGGGGAAGTAAGCACTCACTAGCATTCAGACAAGGTGTCTACAAATGACTGCTGCAGTGAAAATATAACACGTAATCTGGAATCTGACACCATCGTCAGAACTTTTAAGAAGTGTGTTGAAATTCATGTTTGTAATTATTTTAGGTATTTTAAAACGTCTTGGTGATTTTTTGTACTTTCTGAAATGTTAATGTTATTACCTGTGTAAGTTTATCATTTGTGTCTTCAAGAATTTGATTATAACAAGCGACAGAATCATGTAGGTCACACACACACACACACACACACACACATTGTATGATTCACAGGCACGTAAGAATGATTTTAAGCCATGATTAGGCGTACTGGAACGTATTGTGTTGGGAAGCCACTGTGAAGGAGAGAGACGGCTAATCACGTAAGCACTGTATACACAGGGTCAGTATTTTACATCAATAAGAATATTATGTACCAATCCACTACCGAGCAGAAGTTTTAACTATAGGACAGCCCGTAAGTCAGTTAACCCTTTAGTAATATATATACACAATACATAGTAAATTTTTTATTACTTACTGAATTTACAAACAGTTTTTAGAAATGTGACACTCTGTGTTCATTCCGCAGTTCATGGTTTTGTGATACCCTTTAACAAACTGACAAATTAACAACGTATTTTATTGTACATTTCACTAACCGGTTAACAGATTTTAGACCACGCTGTCTAAAGAAGCAGTAGTATTGATGAATGCGAGTGTGTATCTCCACCATTTATTGGGAATAAAGCGGAGTTATATTAAAAAAAAACTTTTCATTGCTTTGTTAGACCGACTTGCATCCTTGTGTGCTGCCATAAGCTGTAATCTTATTATAGTTGGAAAACATGCTCGCAAATAAACGTTCATATTGAATACTTACGAGGCTTTGTATTTTCAGATATAACTTTTTGATCGAAACTAGGAGTTACGTCAGTCGAAGTACTATGGGACCAACGTTAAGCAGGACTGTGTTTCCATTGCTTGAAAATTTAAAATACAACTTGAGGCAGTAAATATCTTCTGGGTCAAAATAATTCTTAGCTTATATATATAAAACACCTTTTCTTAACTGCATATATTGCACTGAAATTCATCCAGACAACGATTAGGAATAAAGAATAGGACGCTATGTGCAAGGAGATACTTACTACCTGTTTTTAAACTACTTTTCCTCCAGACGCTTGAGGGAGCTGACAAAGAATGCAAAACAGGTTATCGTGCCTTACTTTTCTATTCGTTTTGTTATTTATCTGAGGACGCATGACGATCTGGTGTGTTAAGATAAATTTGTATATCTTTGTCCCAATTTGATATGCTTCTTCCGGAATCCAGTTTTGCAGTACGTAAGCGAAAAATACCCGCAATATTGGAAATACAGTTACTCATACAGGTGTCCCTTTTACCCTGTCCCCGAACGCAGCAGCTGCCACTTGACGTCAAGGCCGACGCAGAATTTTTATGCTATAAAGCTGTTCAGATCAGGGACACGATAAAAGTGACGCCTTGTTTATATGGCTGTTTTGTCTTATTTTTTGAGAAATTTGATCACTAATCTGCTTTTAAGGTTCGCTAAATCCGTGGTACCCTCGGTGGATGATAGGTACGTGTCTTCATTCGGGACGCATTTGAAACACTGGGCGGGAAGTAAACACGTAAACACTCTGAGATTGTCTGTTTCTGATGCAATAGCTGCCTGCTGTGGTGTCCAGCGCAGGAAACAAAAATTACAGCAGACTGTCTGTGAATTAGTGTAATAGGAGGTAAAGGAAACGTGACTGCCTAAAGCACAGCCTGACAATTACTTTGCGTCACAGTACGTGGGCTGTTATTTGCATTACGTACGTCAGCATTGGTCAGACGCTCTTCCTAATGCGGGATGATCTGAATTTAGTATTCAGGTCGGTCACTTGTCCTGTTTGCTGACTTATTTGTCCGTGTATATGTTTACACAGGCAGTGTTTTCCTCTCTGATGTAATACAGCCAATGAAATGCTGTGCGTTTGTAAAGAAGACTTCATGAAAGCTAGCGCTGTGTACCTGCAGCATATCTGCGCAAGTAGCACGTAACTTGATTGTTACCGAATGACTAATTAAAATAACAGCATACCTAAGTAACTGATTATCTGAATGCCTGATATATTAACTAACTCCAACATATTGTACACCAGATATATTTCAATTTAAGAGTTGAAATTTAAAATTTCATTAGGCGGGGTCTAACATGTTTCGATGGGCATCCCATCATGATTAGGGATACAAGACATGCCAGAAAAAGAAGGAAAACATTATGGCATGATATCATAATTAAGTCTAAAATTACATCACTCTCGGCATATAAAAGTGTTAAAACTTCATTATTCACCTTTTAAGGCCTAGCGGTAACTTTACGCGGTGCATTCAAGTTGTAAGGTCTCCTAATTTATTACACAAAAAGTACTTACACCAAAAAACTGAAATTACTGTCACTTCTCGACATAGTCACCTTGTAGACGTACACATTTTTCACAGCGCTGATGCCACGACTGCATGGCCGCAGCAAACGCTTCTTTGGGGGTTCGTTGTGACCACTGGAAAATCGCTGTTGCAAGAGAGGAACAACTTGAAAATGTGCGACCACGAAGAGTGTCCTTCAGTGTTGGAAATCGCTTGGTGCGAGGTCAGGTGAGTACGGAGCGTGAGGAACAACTTCAGAGCTGTCGTCGTCGAAAAACTGGTGAACACGAGCTGCCCGATGAGGAGGAGCGTTGTCGTGATGAAAGAGCACAGCTGCAGCCTTTTTGGGGCCGTTTTTCACGCAATTGCTGGAAGAAACTTCGTAACACATCTTCATAAGTCTGACCCGTCACTGTTGTACTCTTGGGAACGCAATGAGTGGGTATCACACCTTGGCTGTCCCAAAACATGGCTACCATCATTTTCTCAGCACTGGCGGTAACCCAAAATTTCTTTGGTGGCGGTGACTCGGTGTGCTTCCATCGAGCCGATTGCCGTTTGGTTTCAGGATTGAACGTCGGCATTCACGTCTCATCCATTGTGACAATGGATGAAAAGAAAGCATTATTCGTGCCCTTGTCACGTAATAACATTGCCTGACACACTGCGATGCGTGAAGCCTTGTTTTCATCGGTAAGCATTCACGGAACCCATCTCGCAGAAACTTTCCACATTTTCAGGTCTTCATGCAAGGTGGTGTCCACAGGTCCAACGGATATGCCGGCATTGGCAGCTGTCTGTTTCACAGTCAAGCGGCGGTCTTCCATAACCATTTGTTCCACTCGCGCAATCATGTCTTCAGATCGGCCAGTGAGTGGCCGAGGCTCCTTCGGTTTGTTTGCACACAACGTTCGGCCTTCTTTGAACTGTCGTACCCACGAACGCACATTTTTCACGTCCATAACACCATCATTGCACGTCTCACTCAATTGTTGATGAATTTTGATGGGTTTCGTGCCACGCAAGTGGAGGAATCGGATAATCACGCAGTTCTTCGAATGTAAACATCGCCATTTTCAGTATCTGAAACACTACTGTCACTCGCCAACGTCACAGGCATTCAACGGATAGGACAGTGTTGCCATTTGGCCTCACCCAACCTAAAGAACAGCCACATCTTCTCAAACAACTTTCACGTTTCTACCTGCTTCCGTTCCCGAGAAAGAAATTAGGAGACCTTACAACTTGAATGCGCCACGTACATACCACCAGGTTTAACATTAAAAAATTCTACGTGGTGCCCACACTGCGTTTATGTGTTTTGTACGGATCTCAGAACAAACAGCAACTCTTGCCTTATAAAACATTAAGAGACTGGTTTTTATAACCGAAGTGGAGAGTGTTTACAGCGCGGTACGCACTGAGTCCTTATATAAAACAGATACGCTTCGTCTTTAAAGGGTTAACCTTTTAAAGCCTAGCGGTAACTGTACATACCACCAGGTTTAACATTAAAAAATTCTACGTGGTGTCCACATTGCGTTTGTGTGTTTTGTACGGATCTCAGAACAAACAGCAACTTTTGCCTTATAAAACATTAAGAGATTGGTTTTTATAACCGAAGTGGAGAGTGTTTACAGCGCGGTACGCACTGAGTCCTTATATAAAACAGATACGCTTCGTCTTTAAAGGGTTAAAGTACAAGACGCGATGGTTCTGAGAACACTTAAAAGCACTAACTAAAACAACCTCACGAATATCACTGCACTGTCATGTATCTTACGAAAGAAACATCATGTAGAAGTGGCAGCTCTTTTCATGTAGCTGGTGTTCGTACAACTGAAAGTGTATGTTGGACACACCCAGATGTTCGGTAGAAGTACCATGAGTGTTGTCTTCAGCGCGGTAAACTGTTGCTAATCGGGTCTATAGAACGGGTTCGAAGGACTGTTGATGTTGGAACGGTAGACCTCCAGCGTTGTCCGGATCTGATGGTGGTAGGGATCGAACTAATGAAATTTTAAGTTTCAAATCTTAAAGGGAAATGAATCTGGTGTAGATTTTGTTAGCGTTGGTTAGTATACCAGGCACTGAGTTACCAGCACGGTATGGAAAGTGTTAAAATGATTAAATGGATGTTTAGCAAAACCACGAACTGTTTCTCTAACATGCTATATAATTAATGGATGGCATAAATCACTGTTTATTTCCTGATTTGTTAATCGACTAAACTTTTTACTAAGTAAAGGACTTAGTGGCCGATTCCAGGAGCCGCGCGGTCTAAGGCGTGCGTCTGCGCCCTGTCGCTTTCTGGGATTGCGGGTTCGAATCCTGCCGGGGGGATATAAATGTCTGTTGTGAGTGTTGTGTGTTGTCAGGTAGAGTTCTCTGCGTCGGACTGATCACTCGTCCAGAGGAGTCCTACCGAGTGTGGCTTGTCTCAGTGTGATGGTGAAGCCTCTCAGAATCCTCTAACGTCGTCTTTCTATTCGCTGTACAGGCGTATTTAAGTCTCATGTCCTCATTAGCCGTTTCCACCTCTTCTTCTGTGCTTCGTTTCGTTTTCGTTTCGTAGTCCTTCCCTCTTCTACCTACTCACCGTAGGTGTCGAAGTTGTTTATTTTCACTTGATCACACTCAGACACACACCACAGTCGGTAGGACTCCTCTGGACGAGGGATCGGCCCGTCATAGAGACCTCTACCTGACAACACAAACACTGTACAAGAGACAAAAAAATCCATGCCCCCGGTGGGATTCGAACCCACGATCCCAGCAAGCGCTGGGCCGCAGACCTACGCCTTAGACCGCACGGCCACTGGGATCGGCCTCTTCTTCCATGTGTAGTTCGTAATTTAGTGGTGACCGGTGAAGAATTGGATGGACTGGCGAAAGGGCCTACTCTGTACGTGGGGTGTCAAGGGGGGATCTTTGTTTTGTCATTATCCAATCGGCTATCACAATCGCTGCACAAATGACTCGCTCCTAGCTTTCCGCTTGAAAATTCCACCGGCCAAGAAACCAAAATATTAACTGCATCAAGCTAAGCTTCTATCCTGTCTCGTCAGCTTTACATCTGCTTTAAATCACTGTTTCTTTTTTGTACAGTTTTGTGTGTGTAATTCAAAATACCTGTTTTCTGTCGTCTTTATTTGTCACTAGTTTCCGCGTGTTTCTATAAAATTGCGCGAGTAAATGAGTAATATATTATACACTTCAAATACATTGTGGCGTGATGTACGGTTTTGTTTCCTTCCAGTTTAACTTCGTGGGGAAGTTGCTGGGGCCAAAAGGCAACTCCCTGAAGAGACTGCAGGAGGACACTATGACCAAGATGGCGATCCTGGGCAGGGGCTCCATGAGGGACAAGCAAAAGGTTAGCAACAAGATTCATATCACGTCTTCAAATTCTTCTTCCTTCTCGTGCTACTTCATAAAAATGTGAAGGGTATAGCAGTCTCTGTGCCTAGTACCAAGAAATAAAGGTGAATTTCACGCATTTCTAAACTTGATATTTGATAGCTGTGTTTGAGTGGGCGACTTCTGGCTGTAGATACTGTACGTCAGGTATAAATTGATAGACAGGCTGGCCGGGTCCCACACACAAATCCCTGGCCCTGGCGGCCGTTATTCTTCTGTCGTCCAGCTCCATGTGAGTCCCTTTATTAACCTTTTAAAGCCTAGCGGTAACTTTACGTACCACCAGGTTTAACATTAAAAAATTCTACGTGGTGCCCGCATTGCGTTTATGTGTTTTGTACGGATCTTAGAACAAACAGCGACTTTTGCCTTATAAAACATTAAGAGACTGGTTTTTATAACTGAAGTGGAGAGTGTTTACAGCGCGGTACGCACTGAATCCTTATATAAAGCAGACACGCTTCATATTTAAGGTGTTAATTGAGAAACCACGGTCTTTTAATGTCTTACATGACTGTTCATTATTCCGCTTTGCTTTAATCAAATAATTTCCGGATATTAACCAGTAAACGCCATTTAGCGCCGAGGTTACGAATGAGTGGAACTATACCTCTTTTTCCCCCATACGCCTTCATGGCGTCGACAGAGACATTTTATCAAATAATTTTTCTCCATAACATTTGAAACCCCGTGTATTGTAAACGACTTTCCCTGTTTTCTTGCTGGGGGGGGGGGGGGGTTTGCTGAAGCCACCCAAGATCTTCCGTTGCTTCTGTACGGCTGTTACCCACAACGTTTTATATTCTGTCCTTCATACAATGACTTAATTTTCTTCGATTTCTGTATCATACTTGACAACCATTTTATTGTAGTCGGCCAAAAATGTCTAGAAAATAAAGAATAGAGTGTGCACGGATAGGAAGCACCCAAATGCTTGTTATAAAATGCTTTCCTTAATATGCTGTGCACCTGATAAATCCTGGTGTTAATTTTCTGTATATTGAAGTACGTCAATCAGACAGGAACTCTCTGTTGATGCACAATAGGCACCACAGTACACTGAGAGCCATATAGGTTTTCTCTGGTTCTATTCAATGTCCAGCATACCAAAAAGCATTTCGCATACAATTTTTAAACCTAATGAGAATTCTTGTTTGATATTTTGTACAATGAAACGTTTTCGACTAAAAAATATATAATTTCATTTCAGCTGAATGTAAAAGAGAAATTATAGTGGAACGATACCGTCTATGATTATGGATTGCTGATCGATTTCATTGTAAACTTCTTTCGTACATAGGCACTGTAAAATGGCGGATTCCGGACATTTACTTCATTGCAGCCCAAATTTTCAGTACTATTTGAAACCCTCCCAGCGTGAGCATCAAACAAATGCGGTGAATCAATACAGTAGCTCTTACCTAACCTATGTTGCGTCCGACAAAAGACTTTCAGCGTGCATTATCCATATAAGTGCAGCAGAATTTTTGGTTTAAAATCACGTACAAAAAGAATCATTTCTTCTCTTCGTCTTCAGTACATTTTAAAAATTAATATTAATATTAATAGCAGCTAGTATTTTAAGTACAGTCGCTGTTGCTCAAAATATCATAATGAACAGGTATATATTGCAGCCCGTAACAGGCGTTAACACTTTTGCGCTGCCTCCAGTGAGACACGTATATTTGAGACTTAGGTCTTTGTTGCAGGAGGAAGAGTTACGTGCCTCGGCCGACCCCAAATACGCACACTTTAACGATGACCTGCACGTAGAGATCACGGCATTTGCGCCTCCAGCAGAGGCCCACGCCAGGATCGCTTACGCGCTGGTGGAAGTACGCAAGTTCCTCGTGCCGGTATGTGACCCGCATGACGTGTGTTGCTCTGTTTGTGACTTCATTACACAATGAACTTTAAGTTACGGAGGTCGTATAGAGTGGAATGGTAATGGGAGACGAAAGTGGATCAGTGAGCGTTCAGATGTGTTTAGGGATAAACCATACTATAAACTGAGAAGTAGGGACGGGCAATCGCCGGAGCATTTGATGGTATCTCGCCGTGTAATTTATTGCTTACATCAAACGCAGTTGTGAGTGTCCTTAATTCTCAGTTTACTGTGTGTGAATATCATGACGGGATGTTCCACTTAAAGTTTAAACAGTGCTTTGTTTGAAAGTACTGCAGGTTTGCCGGGGTAAATCACGAAACTTTCTCTACTGGTAATTCTTTTTTTTATAACACCAACAACTTGAGCATACAAGTACATACACTAAGGATGAATGAAAAGTGATGCCTACAGCTTCATAACTTGACAACAGATGGCAGCAGTGACGCGCTACAGGCTGTGACATTCTATAGCATCTGTTCTTTCACCGCAGTTGGCGGAAAGTTACTTTTATCATGGTATCAGTCCACTTGTACCTGTTTCGATGGCGGGCTGCCATCTTCAGGGAGCCACAAAAATATTTAAAATCTACAATTTTTAGTGAGAAAGTACACGATATAATACAGTCTCATCCTTCTTAAAATATAAAGCAAGGCAAAGGTAAAGCAATTCCTGTACAGGCCCTGACGGTACAAGGATGTTGAGGCTCCCTGAATTTCTAGAAAATCAGCACATGATGGTTGTCAGCCCTACGCACCGGCTGCCATTACCCCCAAGAAGATATTCCTGGTAATCATGGCTGTTAGAGGCTGAGCCTACCCCAGGGTCATAGTGCGGCCGGAAGAAATAAGTAAATGAAAAATTCCAATGACATAATCGGGAATCGAATCCGCTACCTTCCGGCTTGTAGCGCAGTGCCTCAACCAACTGCGCCAGCGGGTTCCCCTCTTGTTAAAATGTCTGGGTTTAAAAGTACAGAAAGATGTGTTTATGGTATACACATGGACATGTTTTATTGCGTGGTATTAATTAAGTTAAAATCCTCCCTGGTACGACTGTGCCGCTTTAAATAAGTTGTATCCTTAGTAATGTAAGTAACAATAAATTATGCTGTCTTCTCCCAAAGGTTCAAGCTAAAACTTGTCAGTATAAATTTCGTATTCACACCGTGCAGGGTCTCTAATATAGATTATTAAAAACCAACTCATGCGCTTTTATTAATATTAGAACGTTTTGGAACTTCTCCTACATATTTCGAGCCAACATTGGGCCCGTCCTTAGGGAGTCGTACAGTCGTTAATTACACACATACAATCACAACAGGGTAACAACAGTTGGTCACAGTCTATGATATACTTACTATATTGATAAATAATACAATATTGTATTGTATTATTTATCAATACAATAAGTGTATATATAATATTTATTATTTATCCATACAGTAAGTGTGTGTATAATATTTATTATTTATCAATAAAATAAGTATATATAATATTTTATTATTTATCAATACAATAAGTGTATATATAATATTGTATTATTTATCAATACAATAAGTGTATCACAGACTGCGACCAACTGTTGTTACCATGTTGTGATTGTGTGTGTGTAATTAACGACTGTACGACTCCCTGAGGACGGGCCCAATGTTGGCCCGAAACATGTAGGAGAAGTTCCAAAACCTTCTAATATTAATAAAAGTGCATGAGTTGGTTTTTAATCATCTATATGTCAGTATAAATTACAAGTTACTGTAAAATGCGACTATTTTATAAATTAAATTCAGCATTTTAATGTTTAACAAAATCAGTACGCATTTTCAGGACTACAACGACGAGATCCGGCAGGAACAGATGCGGGAGATGCAGTTACTGAACACAGCAGGTTTGGATCTCACGTCCTCTTCAGGGGATTTCGTTGACCCTTCTTCCCCCACCACTCAGAGCCCCACCACTTCCCCACCCCCCTCATCTACAGGCAAGACCAACAACAATACCAGCAACAGCAATCAAAATGGGCGTCACTTGCAAGCTTTACCATACACTCAACAAAATTGCCGGAATTATCTGTTCACTCAACAGCTACTCCTGCATCCAGCATTCCGGGGATTAACAGCCCGGACACAAGTGCCCGGAGTGACGTCAGGTAAATAACCCTTATACCTCGGGATAATGCTTTATATCTCTCGTTTATCCTCAAAGCACAAAATGCTTCCTTCAAAAACATAAATTTCCCAGTTTTCAATTCAACGACCGCAGTCATACAAACTGCTCTGTTTTATCTTCACAAACAGCACACAGTGTCGTTTATCGTGCTTCTTTTTTTTTTAACTGTTTAACCTCTTCTGTTCTGCGCATCAGATATCTAGCTTAAGGCTCTTCTAATGTGTTCTGGCTTTATTTCGAATTCCATATGGTCAGTGAGACAAGCCCCTCTCTCGCTAACCCTGTAAGTAGTTGTAGCTGACTTATGGGACATTGTTTTTTCCTGACCACTGTTGCTACTTACTTCATGTCGGCTCGATTAACTTATAAAAACTCAGACGTGCAATAAAGAACGTGCTAGTTAGATGTTACGGGTGTCTGCGAACCGAAGGGACACATTTCCAGCACCTTTAAATATGATGCGTAAAATCCCAGCATTAACTGCAATACATTGAAGAAAAGGCGTGGACCCCGACTGAGGGCAAAGTGGAAAAGAGGCGAGTGCTGCGCCGCTTACCGTCACGCGAAACAGTGTGAGTGAAGCACGACGTGAGGTGACAGAAACAGTGTCCCTTTGTGTATGATTCCTCCAACACACAAATTATCGACATTGCTGTCTGGCGGGTAAGAAACTTGCTTCGTATTTTGGGGGGTTCGCTGTTCGAATTTTGTACTGAAGAAGCGGCTTTTCTGATTGGTAGGTTTTCTGTAGGTTCTTCCAGCCGTGCAGGCAAATGCTGGAGTGAGAAACAACGAGTTTCCTTGCAAATTTCTTATCACAGATAATTCTACCATTGGAACGCTAAATAAGGCATAACAAATGCATAATGAAAGTTGAATTAAGCTGAAACTACTCATATGTATGTTGATATGAATTTTTAAAGCAGGTAAGGGTGTGGAATCTTTTTTTTAAATGTTGTATCAACAAACGTCTAATATTCACAGCTTTATCTGCACCTATGTCTTCGATATTCATTTGTTATGTAGCAGATTCAATTTTCTAATCCGTCTGATCCGTCCGTTTTCCATGTTTAAGTCATTAAATATTTCAGATGTAATTAATCCTTTAAAGACGAAGCGTATCTGTTTTATATAAGGACTCAGTGCGCACCGCGCTGTAAACACTCTCCACTTCGGTTATAAAAACCAATCTGTTAATGTTTTATAAGGCAAAAGTTGCTGTTTGTTCTGAGATCCGTACAAAACACATAAAGGCAATGTAGGCACCACGTAGAATTTTTTAATGTTAAAGCTGGTGGTACGTAAGGCTACTGCTAGGCTTTAAAAGGTTAAGAACACACAAATTATTAAGAATACCGAAATATTTATGATTTTCTCAATTTTCAGCAAAGAATTTACATTATAGTTATCAAATATCTTATTTCTTTTCGTGTTACTTGTCTTGTTCAGTAACGCAATGACGGAAATAATCTGCAGAGACTAATCATATAAAAAAGTGTATTTACCGGTACATACCATTCAGACTTCAGTTGGTTAAATATAATACCTTTTGTCGAATTATTTGTTAAATAAGATTTTTAATTTTTTATTAGTTATACTATTCTGCGCTATGCAATAATGATAAAGTTTGACACAGATTTATATATTTATTGCATATTTATCGACATTGGCAATATGTCACACTATTTAGCCCACATGGACACTTTGAATAACCAACTCAAAGGGACGTGGTATGAAACTCTAAAACGTCGACAAATTTTGCTAAAAATCTTAGATTTGAAGTTCCACGAAAACACTTTCTGGAGGATTCTCTGTGTTCTGTGCCGATGGACAGACGGACAGAAATGACGAAATTAGTAGTCGGTTTCCTCATGCCAACGCCCGTATATAACTGAGTGTTTTGCTTTACATTCCACGAAATTTAAGCCAGGCTGAAATTGATTTGTAGTTACTCAGTAATGCAAGGTTGTAATTTAATACCAGACTTCAGAAAATATCTCTTGTTTTACAGTTTTGCCGTCCGGCGGCGGAGGTTCTATTCTAAATCGGCTTCGCCCCCACTACCACCTAGCTACAACACCGGGTGTTAGTACAGCGAACACTCGCCTCTCGCCTGGCGGTATATTGTCCCCCACAAAACACCGCAACAATATACTGTCTATCCTAGCTGGTGGACCGCGCTCTGTGATTGGTGGAGGCGTAACGACGGTTGATTCAACGCAGTCTGGTGGAGGCAGCGAACAACTTTTGGCGACCATGTGCGGTTCAGCAAACGACGTAATGGTTACTGCTGGAGACGAAGAAGAAGTGACTGCGGCACCAGCGTCCACTTTGTATGGCCTGTATGAGAATTACGCTGCTGCCGCGGTTGCTGCTGCCGCTGCTGCTGGTACAGGGTGAGTTTATTTTTGCGTTATAATTGAGAACAAAGCCATTTTACAGTGTGGTTACTTTACGAAGGCAGCCGAGGTCTGCGCAGACAGCTTCGTCGACCTTATTGTCGAGTCGTTTTGAGGGCAGATGCGTGCGAGGTACATTATACTGGTATTAAGAAAGAGAACGTGCGTTAGTATTATTGAGAATATCGAAATCGCTTCCAGTTCATAACATTTCTGAATGGTAGTCCATACACATATTAACCCTTGAAAGACGAAGCGTATCTGTTTTATATAAGGACTCAGTGCGTACCGCGCTGTAAACACTCTGCACTTCGGTCATAAAAACCAGTCTCTTAATGTTTTATAAGGCAAAAGTTGCTGTTTGTTCTGAGATCCGTACAAAACACATAAAGGCAATGTGGGCACCACGTAGAATTTTTTAATGTTAAACCTGGTGGTACGTAAAGTTACCGCTAGGCTTTAAAGGGTTAAAGACGAAGCGTGTCTGTTTTATATAAGGACTCAGTGCGTACCGCGCTGTAAACACTCTCCACTTCGGTTATAAAAACCAGTCTCTTAATGTTTTATAAGGCAGAAGTTGCTGTTTGTTCTGAGATCCGTACAAAACACATAAACGCAATGTGGGCACCACGTAGAATTTTTTAATATTAAACCTGGTGGTACGTAAAGTTACCGCTAGGCTTTAAAAGGTTAATACTCATCTATTATCACCGCGTTACGTTCCGTAATATAACAGTTGTGTCGTAAGATTTGAGTGGGTGGTCAATATTGAAATCGAGGCAGCTGGTTGGCTGGGATTCGGACTGAATTATAGATATTTTTTATGGAGAAAATTTTTGAAACTGGACGAGAATTTTCAGATTCCGTAGAAGGCGGCGATTTCCTCACCAGCACAGCAACGGTATAAGAAGACCCTGTCACCTTATGTACAGTGCCTATTAATGAAACAGCCCTGTTAGTTTTAATGGTGTCGATAAGTTTAAAGAGAATCACAATGCTGTTAGTTTCTTCCAGCGTTTACTGCTAAAGACTGCCTCTAAGAAGCCTGACACTTCGAAGTTAACAAACTTAGGCGACGTAGCGTTTGTATTGCATATTGCCTCCGCCTGAATGTTGCAACACGCATTACGCTACACGTTAATGTGGAAACAGAAGCTCTGGCACAGAGATATGGCGCCAGTGAATAGTAACTCTATACGTCAGAAGCGTGGGCACGTATTGAAATGAGGAAACATGAAACATCTTTTCACATTAAAATTTAGCTGCAGGAAATGAAGTGGAAGCCGTGTTTAATTTAAGGAACTTGGAGTTAAATGAATTTGCAAGATGGTCTATGCTTGTTTAGCATATTTAAATACAGTAATAATAAACAGAGTCAGACACGCCAACGTATATACTTACTTTGCACACTGTGTCATTTTACTCTAAGGTTGTACCAATATACTACATGTTTCGGCTCGGCCGAGCCATCATCAGGTACATGTATAAATGTTAAAAACACAGATCCTTAATCACATAATATAAAATAGCGTAAAATTAGTATAAAAATATTAGCGAAATTTCACCAGTTCACTGTTTTTTTTATAGACTGTAAAACCCTTCAGAGGAGAACTGGAGTAACGTAACCTTTTAAAGCCTAGCGGTAACTTTACGTACCGCCAGGTTTAGCATAAAAAAATTCTACGTGGTGCCCACATTGCGTTTATGTGTTTTGTACGGATCTGAGAACAAACAGCAACTTTTGCCTTATAAAACATTAAGAGATTGGTTT
>BLKM01009803.1:0-20940 GCA_013340265.1 Coptotermes formosanus | reverse complement strand
ACCTCAAGACTATACCCATACATTGGCAGATATCAATATACCTCAAGATTATACCCATACATTGGCAGATATCAATATACTGCAAGACTATACCCATACATTGGCAGATATCAATATACCTCAAGACTATACCCATACATTGGCAGATATCAATATACCTCAAGACTATACCCATACATTGGCAGATATTTGACTGCGGCAGTCACCTTCACCTTATGGTGAATGTGAAGAACTGGAGATTCGGTGTTTACCTTCCTGAGAATAGTGACGTCCAGGTACACTCTGTCTTCCTGACGTGAATGCTAAGAAATAATCGCCTCCGACGTTCTGAATTCAAATTCAGAGACAGCGAGAGGTGTCGTCATGGTGTAGCATTACAATTAAGCATTATGCTGGAGAAAGCTTTGATCATGAGCAGTCTGCACGTCGCGCCAACCCCCTCCCCCCCCCCCCCCCCGGGGGGGGGGGGGGGTTCTCTTTATAATCCCCGTCATAATTCATTGTGAAGGTTTCTGAGACATTGATAGTGTTCGCTGCTTTATAAACAATGGGAGTGTTCATCTTCATAGAAAGGAGCAAGTGACGTGACAGAAAACGGCTACACAATGTTAACAGCACACACATTATTTTTATCTTTTTGTTGCATCCAAAGGGAAGTACTCGCGAGACTGCAAGTGTTCGGGAACAGAGAGCGGACAAAATATTTGGCTGTAAAGGGGGAGAAGTTGGAGGGAACGGTAAGATAAAGTTCAGTCTATAACAGGCCATGAAGGACCGGAGCGAGAGAGTAGAGTTATAGCTCTACCTTTCTTTAATCTCGGCATTAGATGGGGTGCGTTGACAACGCCACGCCCCGGCCGCTTTATCCCCGGAAAAGAAACACGATAAGCATTGTACAGGAGGCTGGCTGGACACCAGGTGGAAACTGAAGGCGGTAAAATAGACTAAATAGGAGTCTCATAATTTTCACTCTGCAACAAGCATTGTCAGAATGATCAGATGAAAGATGATGAAGCTGATAAGGCGTGTAGCACGCGTGTTAGATGAGAAAGGTATGTGACATTTTATTAAGAACGCTTGAAGGGAATGGACTGCTTGTAGCTGTAGACATAGATGGTATGATAATACTAAAATGTGTCCTGATGAAGTACGATATTGTACGCTGTGGCTTCCACGACATAGCAACACGTTAAGAAACATATGAGGCAGACTCCTTGTTGTTCCTTTATTTAATGAAGCTATTGGTAGGTTACAGGCAATAACATCACCAAGTAGGATGATCAGTGAACGATAAATTGGAAAGGATGTGAAAGGAATCGAATGTCGCCTAATTTAAAACACCATTCCTGGAATTATCTAGGAGGATTCAAGGAAACGACTGAAAATCTCAGTTCGGAAAGTCGGGGTTTGGGCTGGGATTAGGCCTGGGATTATGAAGGAGATATGCTACACACTCGACGGCAGCGTTCAGTGAGTCGCCCAGGTGGTTAAGATTTCCCCATTTTGCATGAAACTGCAAATTTTATTGCCGTGATGAAAACTGTTTTTTACTGGACCTTACCCTCTACGAGAAATGTCGCATCTCTGTCTCCATACACTTTTTCTTTACAGCCCTCCTATCCTCTCATGTACGCCCACGGCCTCCTTCAGTTTGTAATGCAAATTTTTTATTTTTATATCCAAAGAGAATGTCACTCACGTAAATATTTGTGTCGAAAAGCCAGTGTAGAGTACTTTCGAAATTGTTCAGAACTGTCCTTGGCATGCTAACATACCTCCAGCTCGTAGCTGTGTGCAGGCGCGTGCTGTTAAACCACATTACCAAAACTTCTGGGCCCTTCGAAGCGACAAATAGCCGATTTTTATATAACATCCCTTCCTAAATGTAGCTTAAAACAAGTACTGCAGTTTCGCGAACTATCTCAAACTGGCGCCATTTCTATGAATTTCAACCCGGAACAGAATGTGCCAAGTTCGCCTACAACACTAGCGAAGAGTTACCAATATTCTGGGTATAATGCTGCCATATCTTGCGTCAGTTATAGCTTCCAACCTCAGCTAATCTTACCACATTAAATGACAAGCGATGGTTGTTAGGTTCCAACATTAATTTTTGAGACAATGTAAAATATCCGTCATCTGTACGATATGAATGCCTTGTTTAATAGTTTCAACGAGATACTACCAGAATAACCAAATGACAGAGGAAGTAAGATTCGGATGCGCTGTGTATATAAGGGATGACAAATACACACAACATTCTAAACGGTAAGCCTAGAGGGAAAAGACCACATGGGAGACGTGGAAGGTGATGGAAGAAGAATAATAATTGAATGGTTCACACATGAAGAACTGTGCCCCTGTGGACACTTTGTGTCACGTGGAGTTCATGTCACAATGCGCATTAAAATTATGTTAAGGTAACGGTGCCGCGGAAAGCAAAGTGATCCCTGTGCAAACCATGAAGGTGGGTAGGGACGCAGAAATATAGCTCCTTGTATTCTTAACCTTGGAACTTCATGGAGGTGGGTGATCGGGTTCATGCGCTGGTCACTTTGTTGCCGGGAAAGGAGCCTCCGACGCCCAATGAACGAGAGACCCGTTGGGCCCCAGAGCTTGTCTGAAACCTTTGGACAGTATAAAAGTCTCTTGCTCCAGCTGGGAATCGAATAAGCATCTCACAGTTCTTAAGGTTCAACCTAAAATAACTCTGCACAATCTAAACTGAAATACGGAAAAACAACAACGGTACGGATAAGACACAACTGATCGATTAGGCGTGACATAGGAAAAACAAAGACAATTTCGGGTAAGGCATTCAGAGAGGAACTGAACATTTAGACACGCTTAAATGAATTTGCAATATGTTAGAGGGGTTTGTAATTCTCGGATAAATGGAAGTCTCGGCCCATAAGGGCTCTGAAAAAGATCTAAAGGGCAGCGAAGATCAAAATGACTTGCTAAGTGATTGATAGCAGTAGAAGAGAAAGAAAAGTGTGGTGTGAAGGGAGCCAAAAGAAAATGTCTGACGACAAAGTAATTTGGAAGATTCCATTCGCCGACCCATCTCGTGGCAGAAACCGTGCCAAGTGCAGAGGCAATTAGTACGGTATGTGCTTATAGCTCTGACGGTTACGAGCCCAATATTTGGATCTTTAAAGTGATTTATGGTTGTAATTTGATTCCCGTACCAAAATTGACACCATCAATTGACTAATGCTGGCAAATATGAACCACATCGCTCTCGTCTTCTGAACTGCATTAGCGATAACCAATTATGTATACCTTGTGTGCCCTCTACCGGTGCAATAACTGTTACATCTTCCTGAACAATATCTATAAAAACCACGTGGCACTGAAATATTTCAAATTATGTCCAGGAAGAAAATCGTGGCCTACTGCACGAAATTCTGATGTGGGTGACAAGCTATGTCATTAGGCTACGTAGAGACAGCGTTCTGAAACTACGCTGTTACGCTAGGGCTGACTTTTGTTTAGGACTAGGAACAGGAACGTGGCATTTGTGATAAATGTAAGCTTATTTTTATGATGATCCATTGTGCAATAAGGAAAGAAAGAAGTAAGGGACTCTTGAGTAGAACATTAAGTTCTTTCGTGTGCAGCAAAATGCCTGCTGACTTTCATCTACGTTATGTGACGTACTGAGGAAACAACAGTCTGTGCCTTGGCAAGTGCCATAGGTAACGAGTTAATACATGGAAACGCACTCAGCTGTTTATAACAGGAATTCTGCAGAATTATTTGAGGCATAAGAAAGTCTAAGCCTTCAAGAATGGTATTGCAGCTTCGCACGTTAATTATTTTAGACCTTGTCTTCATGTACTGAGAAGAATTTGACATCCGGACCCTTTTCCAAGAATCAGCACTGATCAAACCAACTTCTTCCTTGTCTCTTAATATCTTTCCAGGAATTTGAGTGGAAGCCGAGACGGGAAGGGTGGGTGGGAGGACTCTCTCGTCTATAATTTCGATATGCACCTGCCAAGTGTCAAGGTTGATGAAACACCCATGATTCATGTTCGGAAAATCACTTGCTGAAACTCAGGACAAACACATACATACCTTGACAGCTTTTCGTGGTTATCCGTATTCGGACAAATTATGGGATAATATCTCAAATCAGTTTCAACCACTTCGTTTCACATATTTTCCAATTCACTATTGACTAATCACCCTGTCCTAATGAGAGTAACGCTATCTAAACCACAAATAAGTACAGAAACTGTTACTTGCTCCTCCAGATACGGTGATAAAAGTGTTATGATCCGGATTAAGACACCACGTAGCCTGGTGGGTGAAACTTCACGTTACGGGTTTATAAAATGTATCCATCTTCAAGGCATGTGTACGCAAAGTTGGGAAAACCGTTGATTTTGTAGTAGATACGTGATAAATGTATCACGAAGAATAGTAGTACCTGATCATAAACATACCCTATCAAGAGCAGTCATGACACCCCTTTTAATATTACAACACTCTGCGGTTTACCCCGCAAGTGTTCTGCGTGTTTCCCAGAATTCCCACAACGAACAGTGATTATATCCGTAAATGTTAATCACCTGGTATTTATAATTTAATTCAGTGGTTTTACTGTGTGGTAGGAACTGAATTCCACGTATAATTTAGGTGAAATTCACGCTTCAAAGGTTGAAAGAAAAGCCACGTTCAAGACTAAGAGAAGTCAGTAATGAATACAGTTTCAGTGGTTGTGAAAGAACATCAGTTTATGCATACAGAACTATTGCAGTGTGAAGCGGCAGACTTCGGCACTGCAGCAGCATGACGATGGCTGCGTACAAGCGGCGAGGAGTGCGGGAGGCTTTATTGGTTTGGGTCACGTCTTCTGATACAGTCTCTTGAGACGAGACCAAACTCTCCTGCTATCCCAGTCAGACAGCAACCACCACAAGTAAAATTAGTTACCTGTAAGAGTGGCATAAATGTACTGAATTAAATTGCAAGTATCGGATATAGCGTTCGAGAAAGTGGTAAATTATGCACATGACTGGTGCATTTTGAACTCCATTGAAGATTTATTCAGAAGCCGGAATATTGTAGTCTCTATAGTGACTGGGTTTTGGAACGGACGTCAGAGAAATCACGGTTCGAATTCCAGCTGGGGTAAAATAGATTCATCGTTTCTCCAAAAGCTGAACACCGATCTTGACCCCAGCCTGCTTCCTGCACGACTGGTACCGAAGGGCTCTTTCCCTGGCATTAAAGCTGCCGGAGCCTTAAGTTTACCATTAACCCGTATTTAGTGCCAAGAATAGCGATGATTGTACCTGTATGTCCACCCCCAGCACGTATTAATGCATCTGAAAATGTTGCTGCGTCAGGTGACACAAAGTTCATACTTCATTTCATAACATTATAGGCTTAGAATTTATTACAAAATAAGGAAAGTGCACTAATAAGATTTGACTCAAATACAATAAACGTTTCTGTGTTTTAGTGTTATGGATATTAAAATATCGAATTTCCGAAGCTCGGGAGGCTTTCATGGTAATATCGCGTAGAAATAAGAAATAAACGTAAATGAATTACGCCTAATTTCTATAAAAAGTATAATGTATTCTAAGTTAATTTCGTAAGTAAAAATGACTCAGTTTCCTAAAGATATTGCAACTTTATTATTATTATTATTATTACATTATCTCCTTTATGCAGGGTATTCACACTTATACACCTGAAACAAACCATGTTTCTAGGGTACACAGTGTCGCAGATATTCCGCTCGTACTGTTAATGGTGCATATACCGCTGTCTTCAATAATAAACTCCTTTGTGCTTCTACATCAGCACTTTCCGCAGTATGTGTGCTGTGTCCAATATAGCTGTTTTCTGCAGTTCCTTGAGATCGTGCTTTCCTGGTATGCTGTTCAAGTATTTTCTGAAGGATTTTGAAATGGTTCCAGTTGCTCCTGTTATTACTGGCGTCAACTTTGTTTTTACATTCCACATGCGCTGTATTTCTGTTATGAGGTCTTTATATTTTAGAATTTTCTCAGCTTCTTTCTTTATCACATTTCTGTCTTCCGGGAATGCTGCATCAATTAGCATACACGTTCGTTCTTCATTATCCCGGATTATGATATCCGGTTTATCTTTGGGGATGGTTCTGTCGGTTTGCACTTTTTGATTCCATAATATGGTTACCTTGCCCACTTGACTTGCTTCTACTGATTTTGGTACATGTTCATACCAGAGCTCACTGTCTAATTTTACCCCTAGTTATTATTATTATTATTATTATTTGCTACGCGTTTCGGCACCAGTGCGTAACCCTCGAGCAGGAAACACTACTTTTCAACACAAAACAACTGAAATTACAAGTATAGTGCATATTTTAAGCCAATATGCCATGAGAAAGTACTTACAATACCGTCAACCGAACTTCCTTTATGTGGGCTCACCTTCTCTGTTGCACTTGGCATCTACCAGCTGTGATCGGTTAAACACACGCAACAAGTGATTGCTGCGTCACAATAATGGTGTGTCACAGCGCGACTCCAGCGTGCAGTCGCTTCTTCCACTGCGTTCTTCAGAAAGCACATCATAATAGAATTACTCGCACGTTACAGAAAAGGGCTCTTTCAACTGAAGTGGCTATACACAAGCAAATGGAACGGGAATTCAATCATAAACAACGAGGAGATAATTTGTAAAGGGGTACACGTAGCGAATTAGAATACCCTCGCATCACTTTAAAGAAACGGCTGAAAAACACGTAAAATGTTAGGCAAGATAAGTAGTAATCAGACTGATAATAAGTTATTGTAATTTCTGGATGCAAATCCAGAAGTTCCAACACCAGCCTACACTGAGCATTGTAATAAGCCTGAAACAATACTTTTTGTTTTTATATTATTTCAGAATGATTACGACAACGTGTACACACATAAGAGCTGTTTCACAAGGAACAAGTCATCAACTTTCTCATCTGCAATATCAGCTTCAAGGTCTCATACGATTTTAATACAATTCTAATTTATTTTATCTATTCAAAATTTACGTTTTCTAAAAATACTGGTGTACACTCCCTGAGGATGACCCACAAGTAGCGTCGAAATATGCTGGCGTTCTAGTGCTTTAATTGTAATAATTTTACATTATAATATCGTGAATTTGTTGATATTTTGTTGAATTTTAGACCCTTGGATCCTTATTGTCCTTAAGTGACCATTCGCTTGTAGCGACACCAAACACAGTTAGACGGTCAATTTCAGCTATGCCATCGCTCACCCTTCTCTCACAGGCAGTGAGGCTGTAACGAAGACATTCTCTGCTTGGATCGACTGTACTTAGTCAGGTAACAAATGGTGTGTTGTGGTTCAAACGGTGGTTTCACAATGATAAAGCGATACTGCTGTGATAAACACACAGCCAATTGATGCAAACATTTACACTTACGTAGCAAAAGTTAGGCAGAAAACAATTCCGCCCTCCAATCATGTATTTCTTTGTCTTTATACCCTTCTCTTTATTTTCTGATTTTACTTTATGTCAGTCCTTCTCATTTAATGATTTCACTCTGCTCCTGTTTTTGATGTTTGTATTTTCATAGTGCACAATTAAAGCATAATGAGTAAGACATCATGGTGAACAGAATGAGGAAAATAAACGAGAATCTAGAAATAGGAAAGAACGCAGGTACAGGCATTATGTTCTCTAATTTGTTAATGAAGAATTACCCACTATGTTAACACTTGTATGTATGTAGCATGTTACGGAGTTTCTGGGATATTCGGAGTGTATGATGGCGGAATTCTGGAAGTCCTACGAGCCCCTACAGAGACACATGTAGACTGTACGCACTACAATCATGTTGGAGAAGTTGCCGCATGAGCAAGGCTGTTGCAGTGACTGACCAAACCGGTGCAATATTACAAGTCCATTGTCTATTCCAAAGCGAGTTCTGCACAGAGTGTGATATAGTGCTTCCTCTTCCAATTTCCAGTACCCACTCGTTCCTTAAAGGTATCCAGTAGCTGACTACGTCTTCCTTCTCGTCTTCCTGTCACTTGCATTCTTCCTTCTATATTTCCTTCAAGAACGTGATCTAGAAGGCAACAGCTGCGCAAAATGTGACCAGTGCAAAATTCACTACACAAATTCCCGTGCCTTCACTTATTACTCTTACTTTTACGTGACACCGATTTCTTGTTAAAGTCAATAAATTTTCGTTCATTACTTTGATTATAGGCATCTTAGAATAAATTATTTATCATGAGCGGTAGGTCGGGAAGGATACAGAAGGAAGTGAAAATGTGACACCGTAAGGATATTCTTAATTTCACAGTTAAGCCTGGACGTATGACATGAAGCCGTTGTAATACAAATTAGACAGCACTAAACCTGTGATATGCTTTTCAGCCCTTTTCAGTCAAAGAAAAAACAGCGTATAAATAGTCGTAAATTTGGATGTTCTGCCTCAGCATCCTTCGCATTTAAGTCTCCTTCTTTCCGCTCGGATTGCATTCTTTATCCATCACCGTCTTTAATCCGATTGCTTGGAGCGTATTGGCTGCCCATCACGAGATCTGACGTCACAGGAGGAAGACACGCAGACAGATATCCGGCTTGTTAAGGCAACTGACATGTACAATGCAGACAAAGATGCTGTACACACGTACTGTTAAAACTCATTTTGATACTGTGTGTTCTAAGAATAAGTCACTCGAAATGCTGAAATTTTAATTACGTTTGAGCATACTGTGTGCATCGTAGAACAGTGATGGTCTTGCTAATGACAACCTTTAACCTTTTAAAACTTACTGGTTAAAGTTTAACATTCAAAAACTGTACCTTTTGCCGACACTGTATTTACGCCTTTTGTAATTATCTCAGAACAAACAGCGAATTTTGCCCTATAAACATAAATTGATTGGTTTTTATAATTGAGACGTACAGTGTTCACTGCGCGGTAAGAAATGGGTCTTTAAATAAAACAGTTTACGCTTCGTCTTTGAAGGGTTAATACTGTCATTAAAACCGAACAGTCGGTGTTAATGTGCACAAAGTGAGACAGTAGTGGGAGCTTATAATTTGAAAATTTAGGTCTTCTGAGATGTTACTGTCTATTGTTAGGCGACTGGTTCCCTAGGTTTCGCCTAAAGGTAGTGCCTTCATCTTCAATGTTCAAGCCGTCCACGAAAAATGACTAACCTCTGTCGGAAGCAGTTAACATAATAATCTCTAACGTACCACCCTCCAATTTCCTGAAACTTTCCATAAACCTCGACAGGACACACTGTGGCATTTACATCTTTTTAAGACTGCCTCCTACTATTTCAAGCTAAACTAGAGGTGACCTGCGCAGCTCATATAGGTCCATCCATTCTTAACTTCACCACTGGATGAAGCTGAAGGGCCAGTTTCACGCCACGACCGCGTTGCGCCCAGGAGCAGTGTCCCTCGTGTTAAATGAATGAGAGGTGGAGTGGGCCCTAGTGCCGGCATGGACGCTCTGGAAAAGAGAAAAACTTCCTGCCTTCGCCGAAAAGCATATGACGATTTATTGGAAGTCCAGTCCGTAGAATAGGCATTATACCGACTCAGCTACTCCGATTCATCCTCTGCCTGTATTAAACATGACATCTCTTGTTCCTGAATGTTCGCTTAAGGCTCCTGACTTCAGTTTAGAACTTCTGGTCTACAGAAATGATCAAAATATTCCCTCGAATTGTTTTTATGTCATCAATATAGATTCCCATTCAGAAGTTCCGCAATATTCTTCAGTTCTCCTTTTCTACAGACTCTAATATTCGCCGCTCTCTATCCTTGAGCAACAACAGGTGAATAAAACGTTTGCTTTACACATATAAAAATTAATCTAGAAGTGACTTATGATTTTTACTCAATAACATGCCCTACAACTGGCAGCAAAATAAAATATTGTAACCTGCTAGATGTGGTTATATATGGCCTTGTGCTTTCGAATATTAGCATGTACATTTAGAATTGCAGCATAAAGCGTGGTCAAACTTGTGACAAGATATTGTGGTGCCTGGCTTTGTTTCTACATTTTACACGAACAACACTAACTTATATAACACCTTACAGGGCAGAAGAAAGTGTCTGTTCCGCTTCATTAAACGTTAAATAAAACACTTCATTGGCATAATTTGTCTATGTGGTTCGTCTGTTTATCAGAGCAAAGGGCGACTGACTGTCAGCTTGTTTGGTTTCTTTAGCGGTGATCTCGAGTGCACGTCAAATGTTTTCAGGGTGATAAAATCAAAGAGAATGAGATGTGCGGGACATGTGGCACGTACGGCGGGGAGGAGAGGTTCATACAGTACCTTGTGAGGAACCCTTGTGGAAAGAGATCACTTGAAAAATTTGTGCGTAAATGGGAGGATAATATTAAAACGTATTTTCAATAAATGTGATGGAACGTGGTCTGGACTGATCTGGTTTATGATCGGAAGAAGTGAGGGGTCTTGTATACAAGGTAACGGCATTCCTGTTTGCACAAAATGCAGAGAACTTCTTGACTAGCTGATGAAATGTTCACTTCCGAGGAGGGTCTGTGCTCCACATACTTAGGTAGTTAATTCGCGCAGCCCACAGCATACACACTTAGTAGCGAACAAGAAGCGAGCATTTATTTAAACTTTATTACATAAATAACCTTTTAAAGTCGATGCGTTTTTTCTAGGACCTAAGAACGGACTACGAGTATTATGTATTATTTCAAATAGGTGCACCTTATTACCAGCAAAGTATTGCCTCGTCACAGCAAAACATGTGCCGTACACAATACACCTAAGTTGTGTTTAAGTATAACAGAGATGTACCTTGTGCACTCGGCCAACGAGCGAATTCCTGATTAAAGTATAAAGAAAGTTCTCAATATCGACTGAGATTTATAATAAAACTTCCAAGGTACAACACTTTTTTATTATTTGGATAGAAATGCTTGCATTTCGGATATTTCTTCTTCTTATTCCCTTCCTTTCCCTTTACCTTCGTTGCCCCCCCCCCCCCCCAATCCAACAAAGAGCAGCTCTGCGTCATGACAGAGAAGTGGAATATACATGTGGCAATATTTCTTTGGATTGACATTTAGGAAGTAGCGATACATATATTTCCCCTTGCATATCCCACTTACAAGGTTCGAACACCTGGGCTGTCCGTCTGTCTGGTACGCAGATGACTGTTTCAAAGCCACTTTGAACGAACAAGGCTGTAGAAATAAAACAACACATAAGGGAAAAGTATGGAAAGCCAGAAGGCGATACGCAACGTATTGTACAAAGAAATTGAGATATTTTTCACGCTTCTACTGTCTTGAGATGTGATCTATCAAACAAAGTTTTATTTCCTCTTCAGAATTCTGCGAGAACGAATGAATTTCCCTGTCTTACATTTGTTACAGTATAGGTTCTGCAGAATAGCAGCACGATCTCGACAGTGGAATCGCTAGAATTCGCAGCTGAATTGGTTAGCTCTCCCCTTTCTTACTCGACATTTATTACAAATTGTTGCAGCCAAAAATCTGTACAAGGAGCGGGTTTCTGTTGCTACAGTGAGTAGAAGTATCTACCGTATACACTTCGTAAATTTGCACCAAAATTCAGACTGATGGGATATACGTCGTCCCCATGGTCCAAGTCAAAATAATGGATTGGTGTAAGTGACGTCAAAGTTCGGGTTCTGTCAGATGTATTGCCAATTGGCGGGGGAGATTCGATAACCTACATTCTCACATAACGACAGTTGACGAATGGCTTTACAGACCTTCTGTTAATCACCTGGATGGAGCCGCAGCAGCGCAGTCGGTATAGCGAGAAGGCTACGGGCTGAATAGTCCGGGGTTTGAATTCCGGCAAGGGCAAAAGGTTCCAGACTGGCTATGGGGCACAACTAGCCTCCTATTCACTGGCTACCTTGGTTCCTTCCCGGGAGCAAATCAATCGGTTCATGAAGTTAACAAACCGCCTCCGTCTAGTGCCGAGGCTGAAGATGACTGAAGCCATACATCGGCCCCCCCCCCCCCTCAAATTCGTAGGTCTTTACGGTGTGGGCAGGGAAATCATTTTTGTCTTTTGTTAAGTATCTGGTTGCAAAGGTACAAAATGTACCAATCATTTGTACACTTATGGTTTGTTTTCAGATGACGTCAATATCTCACTTACTATAGCGTCGGTGGTACGACGACTGGTGAAGTATGAATCGGCAAGGACTGGGAAGGAATCGGTCGTAGTCTACTAAAACCTGTGCTATTGCATCACTTGGAGGATGGAGCTTTTGGAAAGCCATGAAAAACCGGTGTGGCTGTTTGGGATTAAGCCACATACCCCACGCCCCCCTTCCACCCCCACATCACAAACCCAGAACCTTACCACCACACAATCACGCCAGGCACTCGGCCGTACCCTGCTGCCTGACATAAATGCCAAACGCCATTGGGGTGAAGCCCAGTGCTTTATTTTTATAATTACAAACTAGAGGTGTGTGTCAGAAACAGGGGAACTGCTTGCCAAGGGCTTGGTCACTTCATCATTCCACATTTTCAGTATCACTCACAGCAATCTAAGTGTGGCCTCATTTCGCACGGGAATAGGTAATTTATCATGCCTCCATGGCACGTAGACACATACAAGGAAATACAAATGATCCATACGGGATTGATTCGTATTTGTTTTGTTTTGATACCAAACTACGAAACTAATAATAGGGTCTTGTCAGTCATTCTGATGTTTGACGAACAGTCTCACGAATTTTACCACAAATAGCTATAGAGTGAGGCAGATAAACGCGATGTATACCATGTACAAGTCGCCACCAAAGCTGTTCAGGAAACTGCTGACTGCGTACGCACCTTACACCGTACTGAATAGGACTCTAAAGCCTGGAAGGAACGTAACTTTCCATTCTGATCATCATCATCATCATCATCATCATCATCATTACCAAATCGAGGACGACGTGAAAATTACATATAGAAAACGTGGGGGACAACAAGGAAGGAAACTATTTTACTTTGGATATGTGAATGTGAGAGGCCACTTGAGAGACCAAGATGTAGATGAGGGTATAATATTGAAATGTGACAGCACTGGCTGGATTGAACCAGCTTGATTATTGTACGATATTACGGTTACCTTCTCTTACAGTACCTTCCATCAGACTATCCATGACTAAATTTCGTGCACCTTTAACAGTGCTGATGCACTTCTCGGTCGCGTGAAACTGATTTTTTTATGTAGAGGAAAGTTACGTTATAAGCAGTAGTGCGAAGAGTAAAATGAAAATTGAAAGAAGCTGAAAAGGATTACGGACTGAGCAGCTTTTCACGTTCTACTCTCAACCAGGTATAATTCATGTGATATGACGGGCGAGGCGTGTATGACACACGAGAGAGAGAGGAAAAATTCATAGAGTATTTAGTCAGAATTCTTGGAGAGAGGATTTGTCACTTCGGAGCCTAGGTCTAGGTGAAATGATACTGCAACAAGACGATGTACATATAACGTAGCATTGAGGGGCGTTCGAGTAATCATTGTTGCCGTGGGAAAGCAATACATGTTACATATTATGACAGAGTCTTTCTATTCTTGTCTTAGTTACCCGGCAGGCGAAGTGCATCTGCCACGTGCAGCATTATATTGTCATTTGTGGCCTGTCTGATTCTAACATATTTTTCACATTATCTCATAAATGGAACGATTTTCAGAAAGAAATGATTGAACATATAATGTGTCTTTTGATTTTCTCTGCAAATTTGTTTGAAGAATTTTTCATTTCAAGAAGCCCTTAATTGGTCCTCATCCTGAGCTAGTTTAATCCAGTTAACACTCTCAGAGACTATATTTGTCACATTCATCATGACACACTTTATTATTACTAGTGAATGAAGATCAGAACGTTTCAATTGCTATCTGTTCCTGCCACCGAGGACAGTATCCTGTCAGTACATCGGCCTGTCATATCGTATGCGAGAGAGAGATAATTAGAAAATTTCAGTCTCGGTATGCTGCATCCCCTTGTGCTTCCTAAACTGAAAAAAAAATTTATTTTATTTCGTCAACACAAATTTTTTAGTAAACAATGCTTCTTATATAACATATTAGCTAAATTTCTCCGTTTTAAAGTAAAGCAGTCTTCAGGTTCACCGCTATAAAGTTTAAACATTGACTTTACGTGGGACATAAGGTTACTTTTATATATTTGTATTTTTGTGTTGGTTAGTCTGAGGATGGCCTTGTTTTAAACCCAAAACTTGTAGCTGATATTGTAAACAAGAACGACTGTTTACTAACAAATTTTTGTTGACAGAAAAACGCACCTTTGATTATAAATTTGAGCTTATTCAATATATTAACGCATTTTCTGAATAACTTGTCGAGAATAACGAACTCTATTACACTATCTCTACGTTAAAGAGACCAACATTATAAAGAAGTCAGACACCATGGCTTCACAAGACTAACAATTTCTTCCCGCAAGAGTTGGGGCAATTTTTCAGGGCGTTTAATTATATGGAATACTTTGATTCAGTTACCAGACGTGTTAAAAGTTTAGAGCAAAACTCTGCCGCATAAGTCTGAACTCACGCTTCAGAACAAAGATCGTCGTCTCGTCAGACTAAATTTGAAACAATGGACAACAAATTACTGTGCGATCCCCTCATGGGAAACGGTGCATCATTTTAATTATTAAACTTTCATTACAGCACTTCTGCTACCTTTTGTCCGCTGAGATCCATTCACTCTAGCTCGTCAACATTACACTCGCTGTATATTGGGTGTATGTGGATTAATGTTTGTGTTATGAAGATTTGAAATATTTCATATGTTTTGCTGCAAATAAGAACAAAGAAAATAAGATTTTTATGTTATAAATAACGAAATTGTGTTTCGAGGATCACATTAAGTTACGTATAATATGTCTGCATTTTTAAATTGTGTTTTAAATAAAAAATTAACGAAGGCTCCAGCATCAGCACAGCTAATCTCGGTAAGAGAACAAACCCAGAAATTGTTATAAATAGAGAGATAAAATTAATAGAAGTCACGAAAGAATAAGGCGTAAAGATGAGGACAATGCCCAAACCTCTGGCTTTGACAGGCTCTCAGAAGTACAATTGTAAGCCGTCGAAAGTCACAGACATTCAGATCGTCTTGTTCCGTTGTGCATTTACAGTGCTAAATCCTCAAGAAATTCGCCGTACTATGCAGATAGGCTTGACTGCAATCTTATCTTAAACCTGTTTGTGGAGGGCCTGTAATGCAACAGGCCCCACGTGGTTAATATCTAAGAATTAGTGCAGAAACAATTGTTCGCGTTTTACAGATTTCCCTCCAACCGTAACGGTCATATAATATTGCACTTTCTGCTCCTTCTCCTCTTGCTTAGCTACAGATTTTCTTGGGAGCGGCATACATCGAAAGAACCACTAATTTACTTCCCACCTTATTTCTTTACCCTTACTCCCGGCTTGCTTTTCGAAGTAGTGAAAAGTCATTTCTTACTTTTTTGAAGCGTAAAATGAAGTTCGAATGTTCTCTCTGTCATCACTCGATTGGCCGATGGTGGAAGAAGGAAAGTGGAAAGTGAGCCTAGAAATCGGAACGAGATTTGAAGGCGAGGGTCTGCAGCAGCATTTTCACACTGGCTGCCCAGTCCCTAGACCCGCCAGTGAGCCAGTCATTCCAGTAATTAACTAGCGGGTTTCCGCACCATCTAAGCCTAACGGAGAATTTACTAATAGAACGCAAACGGTGTGAAGAGTAAGCATTCCATGCAACTACAGGTAGGAAGCACAGTTATAACACCAACTAGTCTCCAGTACCATGCAGTCTGTCTTGAAATATTTTACACTGAAGATGAAGGCAATAACCGTTTTCGAAACGTCAGTTAAATATTTAGCAGTCGATACACAATAACATCCCTGAAAACGTAAATCTTTGGATTCACAAGTGTTGTGTGTTCAATTACGAAAAAGAATAAGTTTAAATGTAAAATCTCAAAATGTTTAAAACACATCACCCATACGAATAACACGAATGGTTCCAAAAGCCACCACGGAATAAATCTTGACCCACAAAGCACTCTCCACTGTACGTAGTGTGTCAAAAAATTCGTCTAAGCGTTGAGAATATTCAAGACCAAATAATCTGGTTTTTACTCATTAAGTGTAATACCGTTGATTAAAAATGTTCCACTCTTGTTTCTTATTTCAGTCATAACTACATACAGATGTTGCGGGCAATACGCTTTTCGTAACACAAACGAATGGTAACACCGAGAGCCGAAACCTAAACACGGAATAATTGTGTACCCAAATTACGCACCATTAATGCTTGTTAGAGCTCGCCATTTATTGCAGGTTCTAGTAAAACATGATAAACAGATCTAATCTGTCGGGCTTTGAAATGGTGTATTATATTCCGAAAAAGTCTCCTTTTGTGAACTTCATGCGCATAGCCTTATAATTAAAATAGTGATCTAATGATTTGGTGAGAGAATACCTTGTTATTTAGGATACACCAGTTAGATTTGTTTTCCACACAAGAAGATGGAAGCATAATGGGCTTGCGAAAAGTCTCGTTTTAATTATAAGCCGATAATGGATAAAGTCCAAAACAGGGAGATTCTTTCTGAAAATTATAAACTGATGATTTACATTAAATGCCGAAAATCTGTAAAAAGGGTGGAATTAAATTCCAGATTCTATGAAAATTCAGGCGTCAAGGAAGACGTTTGTAATGTCTGTTACGTCACTCTGTAAACCGCAGCTAAATAAGACTTTAAGTGCTCCGATTTTAAGATTAAATAACTTCAGAAAGAGATCTCCAGTATCAAAATTCAAGCAAATTACACAAATTAGAGGCAAGAATTTGCTGAGGCCCATAAGCAACGTATGGGTTTCAATAGGCCGATATACATTAAACTCACAATTACTGAATGAAATTCGGGCATATTTCGTATTCCGCAAATTATCCATATGGGGCCAACAGTCTAGAAAGCATGGGCGAAATTTACTTTATTGTCTTCCCGACCCCGATTTCCACGAAACGCACGAATGGGCAGCAGCATTATGTGCAGATATTTTATACAGAATTCCAACCAAATCGGACGTGGACATTTACTGCACTACTTAAAGTATGGCTTTCACTGTGCCAATTTTCAGGAAACTTACGTGCAGTCAATAAATTCTTGTAGGTACTTCCTGAACTGAAGTTCATCCAAATGGGAAAAAGATGTAGAAAATCAGGGTAGAAGTTCATTTTACGTCCCAAGTAAAGCACAGCATTCACTGCACTGATTTAAAAAAAAACTCGCGCTTCCTCAGAGGCCTTATTTTTGGATGTCCTATACTGAGGTATATCAAAATCGGTCAATAAATATAGAAGCTACGGCGATAAATTAAGATGCGCCCTCAGGCAAAGCACGACTCTTAAGAGTCTATTTCCAAAAAACTCACTCTTGCTCGACTAAGCCTTTTAAAGAACTTCTAGACCGAATTTCATGAAAATCCGGCAGTTTATTCGGTGACAACAGGTTAAGGACAGACAGGCAGAGACGCAAGGCTGGTTGGACGTGATCTACATACAAAGCTTTATATCGTAAAGCACATATCCAGGCTAGTTCTACAGTACGTTTACACACCTGTAAATTCTACCTCCACACAGTACTTCAGGAAGCTAAAATTACGTGACATTTACGTCGCTTAAAACGCCCTGTTCTGAGGGAATACCATTGTTCAAGACAGGAAATTAAATAAGTACAAATGTTTTGTAACCATCAGTGACATGTCGATAAAAGGGTTTATGATATTCGTGGTTTAGTTGCGAAGTTCCTGTGTGAAGACGTACGGTAAGGATGCCAAACTGTCTACTTTTCACCTTACACAACAAAGCAATTAAACTAGAAGCACTGGCTTCCGCAAATGGCCGAGAATAGAACTATTGGCATTCAGAACACAAAACTCCATAGCGACGTTCCATGTGACAACTGTAAATATCTACATGAATCGTAGCGATAAGGAAGAGTGATGAAGGCTAGAACTGTCGCCTGGTCACACTGATGTTTCTGGGGTAAAAGTGGAGCTTGGAAATTTAGAATCCTCCTCGAGATCATAGCCCACACCCTCATCCCTCCCAAGGTCAACCTTGAAACACAGCCGAATCAATCACATATCCGTTATAAATAATTCATGCTTCATTATCGTATGTAGTTCCTTTCGATTTAAATAAGTCGTTACTGACTTTGAACGCCCTGTATAGTAAATCAATATTATGGCCGTGCCATGGCTCAGGCGGTTAGCCGCCGGCCTCCCACCGCGGAGACCGGGGTTCGATAAGGGGTCAGTCCATGTGGGATTTGTGGTGGACAAAGAGGCACTGGGAAAGGTTTTTCCCCGAGTTCTTCGGTTTTCCCCCGTCAATTTCATTACACCGGTGCTCCGTTATTAGGAAAAGGACAAAAAATAATAATCATCATCATCTTCATCTTCATAGGGTCGCACAATAAACCTCATGGCTGCAGCGCGTCCGTAGCGTCTGCTGCGGGGCCCTTCACCACTAAAAAAAGTCAGTATTGTTATGCACGTTACGTGACGTAATAACAGCAGGACACAACAAGTGTACATGGGCTTTGAGATTAAAAATCGACACATATGACGCATAAATAAGAAATGTACTGAAAATATTAATAATTTGTAACATGTTTTGGCCGACTGAATTCAGAAGGGGACCTTTGAGACAGACGGCCCAGTCTAAGCTTCTATTTTATAGATAAAATTGTGTAGGTAATCTCCTTTCTTTACCTGAAAATACAAAGAGCAAAAGTCTCCCGCAATGTTGCACAACTTTCAGGTTTATACAAAACGAAATGTAAACAGCAAATACTAAGTTACACTACAATCAAGTTATGAAAATTACTGTAACTTTTTGGTGAAGCAGCCAACCAATGGAGGCACAGTGGGGCACAGTCCTTCCGCGAGTGCAGAAACCGGTTTACTTGCGACACACAATTCCACTTCGTGCAAGAGGAAGGACAGCATTCACAGGACTGTTGACAAACAGGATGAGGTAAATATTTGAACTGGATATGAATCAGGAGCAGACTACAATTCAATTTCAAATAAAGGTCATATTTGTCGAGGTTTATCTCCAGGCACAGGCTAAGCCAATGAAAACACTGCATCATACAGCGCAAATTTCACACATTCTGGGAAAAGAGTAATGATTTATTCAGGCTGAGATATTACGAAAAATGTGACTTTAGATTTACATTCTTTCCCATAAGAAACCTTAAAACTCCGGCGCTCCTTCTTATCGAAAGAAGTTAAGAATATCGATTCAAAATTTTATCTTGGCTCGCCACAATAAGTCCATCACCTCCGTCACTTTTTGGAGCCATACTGGTGAAATTTATTTGGAATAATATTTGATTCCCCTCTCCAACTTCTGTGTCAGGTACTTCTGAAATATCCATCACGTTTTCGTCAGCCTTCAGTTTTGGAAACATCGAATATTACTAGTCCCTTATTCTGGTGACGAATGTCGATAAATAGTCAGTGAAATACAGTTTTCCGTTAAAAATTCATTTTTTGAGACTGTCAAGTAAGCCAAAAATATTAATGATGCAACGTGCATGACTGTGGCATAATTTTCAAGCCATTTTAAAGCGGTATGTGTCAGATGTTACTGTGAGTCTGTGGGTTGTAGCACTGCTTACTTAGTTCGAGCATCTTCCAGTAAAATTTCCAAGTTCATGGAAATACAATGGGTGAAACTGTGAATTCAAAGTGTCCTTATGTTTATATGATGCACAATAAGACTGTTCATGTAGACGTGGTCTGTGGAAAACGGAGCCACAAATTGGAATCATCAAACATTACGACTACTTCGGTTACAAAAAAGGTAAATTAGATAATGCATGCACAAATTTTCCAAAAACCCAGAAGACACCTCAGAATTCTAAGCACCAGAAAGGTGACATAACGAACCCAAAATATTAAGGGCTACCGTAAAATATGTGGAGCAAGCGGTTGCTTAGTTGGCTGAGGCACTGCGCTACAAGCCGGAAGGTCGCGGGTTCGATTCCCGATAGTGTCATTGGAATTTTTCATTGACATAGTCCTTCCGGACGCACTGTGGCCCTGGGGTCGACTCAGCCTCTAACACAAATGAGTACCAGGAATACTTTCAGGGGGTAAAGGCGGCCGGTGCGTAGGGCTGACAACCTTACTGCCTTCATGTGCCGATTGTCTTGAGATCTGGGAGCCTCAAACTCCTGAAGCTTTCAGGGCCTGTCCAGGCCTGTACTGGGATAGCTAGCTTTTACCGTAAAATACTTAGTTGCAATGCCGACCTGAAGACCGGGATTTTTACACCCCTGAGTTAGACGTATTTAGACGAGTTAGATGTGTTTCACTGAGAAAATTCGATATCAGTCGCAATGTTCGTACTGCGGCTCTTTTTACACAGCACGTAGACTGCTGAGAGGAACAGTGTGCACCGGTATGCAGCAGGACGTAAAGTACGGTACATTTACAGTTCCCAGATGCAGGCGGCCACCCCACACCTATCGGTCATTTGATGGCGATCCCCAGCTAATTATGGAAGCTACTGATCAGCTTGTAACACTTGATCTCAATCAAATGGAAAATTATGTCAAATTATCTTGTCATGTAAGAGCTCCTTTGGGTCAATTCCGAAACACAGCCGTCGAACCTATCACGTGACCACACGAACGAGATTATTAAGGTAGTGAGGCGCACAGACCAGAGCTAGTGCTGGTAGGTGCATCCGAGCCACATTCTCAGGGTCCAGACTCAAGGCAAATCGTCTGAAGTTAGTATAAGGACCACTGTACTATAAGGGCGATACTACACGGGAGTTTAAACGCGGCGGTAGCTGGCGGTAAAAACGCTCCGATAATGGCCATACTACACGAGCG
>BLKM01009800.1:0-16822 GCA_013340265.1 Coptotermes formosanus | reverse complement strand
TGTGTGTGTGTGTGTGTGTGTGTGTGTGTGTGTGTGTGTGTGTGTGTATAATGGCACTAAATTTCACATTTATTTTGGAGGTTTGTGAAAACCGCCTCCTCACGTGTGAAATAGCGTTTGTAAATAAAGCACTTGGCAAAATATTTGGCCTAAGAAGGGCGACAAGTAATGCGACTTACAATACTATATACTCGAGGATCTCTGTGGTGTATATAGACAAGTTAACAGTAGAACGAGGATGGTTACCATTTTCACACCGAAGCCTTCCACAAGCACAACACAAAACGCATACAATCAGTGCCTAACTAAACGTAATTCGAAGAGCTGGTCACGGAGGATGTAAGTACAGATATATGTATAAGTTTTAACGTAATCTCACGTAATGCCACCGTTACAAAACAAAAAAAAAAACTCTTAACTGAGTGATTAGTTGTGTAAAGCAGACACGTATGTTCCAATTCGCCATCGTGACCTTTGTTTCTACTTTCAGCTCTGTATTCTACATTTTTTAGCTGAGGTTACGTCAATCGGAATAGCGACTTGCTACTGGCTGGAAGGTTTGGGGATCGAATCCCGATGAGACGAGATTTTCCGTGTAGTCCAGACTGGCCCAATGGCCCATCCAGCCTCCTGTATAATGGATACAGCGTATCTCTCCTGGAGTTAAGCGGCCGGAGCTTGATACTGACCACTCACCTTCTTCTAGTACCTGGCTGCGAATGGGTTGGAGCTGCACTTCCGCTTCCCGTCTGTGTCTACACAATCCTGTCATGGGGTGACATTCACCTTTACACTCTACATTTTTAAACCCTTACATTTTACACTTCTAAATACATAATTGATTTTACTACATGAGCAACATTGTATCTTGCTCTAACTTCCCCCCTCTGATTAACTGATACTTCTTGATAATGAACCAGGCGCGGCCGAAAATTGTAGAAAGTAAACTGTAGACAGGGGTTAGGCCCCAGTAAAATGTGTTCTTTGTTTTAATCACTAATAATGTTGTTACATTTGGAGCGACATGAATATCAAATTGGAGAAACGGGAGATGTATAAGTAACTTTAATGTGGGAACCTTCTGGGAAGTGACTGGTTGAAAGGCCGCGATGTGATGAGAGGATTATATTATGACGGATGGCAGGCAGACTGCTGCAGAAGGTGAAACTGGCACAGTCATTCTAATTTCGGTGTTTCTTATTAAGAATTTTTGGACTTCCACGGCTAGACTGTTATTTTATTTTTTAACTCTTTAACCCTTTAAAGCCTAGCGGTAACTTTACATACCACCAGGTTTAACATTAAAAGATTCTACATGCCGCTCACATTGCGTTTATGTGTTTTGTACGGATCTCAGAACAAACAGCAACTTTTGCCTTACAAAACATTAAGAGACTGGTTTTTATCACCGAAGTGGAGAATGTTTACAGCGCGGTACGCACTGAGTCCTTACATAAAATAGACACTCTTCGTCCTTCAAGGGTTAAAACACCGTAGCCATTTACATGTTCCACCTCCTGTGAAATTAGAAACCAGAGTCAGTCTGGTTTTCGTAGAAATCATAGAATACACAGCAGGCCTCATTATTTTCCTACTTCGGAATTAACAGGTTGTTCTTTTCAACAGAGACATCGTGTGTTAAATGCGGTGTAGGAAGTGAAGTTTCATATATCCGTTAGCTTAACTTTGTAATATTTATTGTGGCCTTCTACTTTTTATTTGATTCTATAAAGCCTCGGCTGTTGACAGACGTTGTTACAAAAACATGAGAGTTAATCAGTCAATAAATCATTCATGTCATAGTACAGAGATATCACCGCCTCTCAAATAAAACCTCAGATTTATCGCTGAAAACCAATAATTTTGACTTTTCCTCTTTTTTCCCTGAAGATAGGGAACGTTGCTCAGTTCGGTTCAAGACTTGGTAGTCATATTCCTGGACTGTTTGAGATGCCCTGCGTATGGTATCATTATTTATTTCGTACTTCTGCGCTTCGACATATGAAACAGTTTGACCTGTGTACTAAACACACAATCGTGCGACTGAGATACAAGATTTGAGGTTCTCAAGGTATTTGTGATTCCGTGTCACGTAAAAAGGTTTCGGAGAAGTATGGTGGATTTGTTTTCGTTCTATAAGAATATGGAGGCAGTATGTTCGACCAGAAGGGTGTGTTCGTATCTGCCGGACTAAAAGGCGTCCCATCAACCGGACTAAAATTCGTCCCATTCCAAAACACTGCATACTTAACAATTTATGATTTTTCGTATTTTCGTAAATGGACAGAAATTCTCGGGGATAACAAATTCTACTTAGTGGTTGTCGTTTCTCGCTGTCTGCACGGACAAGTCTTATCGAAATAAGTTTCTATTTATGATAATGTATTTATAAAATAAATTTTACGTATAGTTATTGTTCATTATAGAATTTGATTTGTCAACAAGAACGACATAACTGGTTTTCTGTTAGTGCTGCTGGACGACAAGTATACTCCGACCCATGAATTAGGGTGTAACGGAAGGACACAGAAAATTAGAAAAGGAAAAGCTAGCTGCATTAATTTTACTTTGCACCACATAATTCTTTCTTTAGTGTCATTAAACTCAGGAGGACTCGCAATACACGACACGTATGATAAATATTTGTACAAAATTAGAACTGAAGTTTCTGAAAGGAAGAAATGGCTTTTGAGACCTAGAGTTCGGCGAGAAGGCAGTGTTATAGCCGATACTCTATAAATAAACTACGATAAAGTTCCTGAATTATTGGATTTAAGTCTTTGCAGACGAAATTCAGCCTTAGTTACAGGTTTAGTTATAGATTCAGTTCGTACCGCTCAGTAAACACACTCCGCCTCCATTACATAAACCAGTCACATAAGTCTGTGCTGGAAAGTAATCTGCGCTTGTTGTGGGCAGAATGTAGTGTTTTTATATGAAAATTGATGTTATGTTTAATAAACACTGAACTTTTTAAAGGGTTAATATAACTCAAACGGACAATCTGGTGGTAGAGTCTTCTTAACACAATGAAATTTCGCGTTTAACCCTTTAAAGACGAAGCTTGTCTGTTTTATATAAACCGCGCAGTAAACACTCTACACTTCGGTTATAAAAACCAGTCTCTTAATGTTTTATAAGGCAAAAGTTGCTGTTTGTTCTGAGATCCGTACAAAACACATAAACACAATGTGGGCACCACGTAGAATTTTTTAATGTTAAATCTGGCCGTACGTAAAGTTACCGCTAGGCTTTAAAAGGTTAAGCACAGACATGAAACTTCTTGACGGACCGATCAACTATGGACATTTCAGAAAAGGCTGTGTTCCATTGAGTTAACTTTCTTCTGACGCTCTATGCACAAAGAGGTATAACCTTCCAAAGCTTTTGTATGAAAATAATGCGTACCTTGTTCGCATTATCATGCAAGAAAACAGGCTACAGGAAAGGCAGATGTCGTCACTTGTGTACAAACGTTCAGCTGAACTTATCTATTGCGGATTTTGTAAATTCAACAGGAGGTACTGTAACGTTTTTCTAGAAAACTACACATCTGAAAGTCAACCACCTGGATATCCTGTTAAGCAAGATTGTGCGAACTCTTACAATCACAAGAAATCCTTGCTGCAGGATGTTCCTTAAAACAACGACAGTCTAGTTATTCAACTGGTTAAGAAATTCTGTAATGTTACGCAAGGCAAAGGTTGGGGAAACCATAAACTGCATTTATTCTAAGTCACTTGAGTCCGGTTCACATTCTCACAATTAGGACCCAAATCCATCTGTTTTTTGCTCATCAGTGACGTGCGTAGAATTATGACCCACAGCTACAGATATCTTTGAATTTATTCGTTAATATTCTTTGTGATTCTACTTTCGAAATGTACAAAGTTGTTGAACCATAAGTAATACGAACTGTGACTAATAAATAACAAGACTGTGCTCGCAGCACGTGACCTCGATCGCTGATCACGATAGTAGAAAAAATATATACTAGTTATTGTTCAACATTTCCCCCGTCGCTTATCAAACCATTCTCTTTGACCAATTTGTATTATTTTAACCAACTCGTACACTAAAAAACCCAATACATCAGGTTTCACATAATTCCCGACATGTTTCGGTGTATGCTGCACCATCTTCAGGGGAAGCTATATTAGAGCACTTTGAAATCACTTTTAAGGTTTGCTACAACGACAATTACGTTCCCAATTCCTCCAGAATCATCGGGCTTGTGCCATAAGCAAAAGACAGGAATCAGGCCCCTGTTGTTAAATGTACCAGCCATTAAATTGTATACGGCGCTGCGACTCACGTCAGTTTAGCTATTGAACATTCGCGATTTCAGGCTTCCGCTGCAGTGTAAATGAAATATTCGCTCTTCTGAGATCTTACATAGCGTACACTGGTAGTTAGCTACCGACGTTTCGGGACAAACTATCGATCCTATCTTGAAGAACCAAATAGTCCAAGAAGAGGACATTCTTTTCGGACTGCTTGCGCCTACATCGTTTCCAACTAATTGTTCACTATTATGCAATTATTCGACGCGATTATAGACCTGGTATGATTTACAGAGTCTATAAATGAACCTACAAATGAATTTAGTGACGATAAGGCAACCGGAACATGAGCTTCCCTCCACATAGTGGCAGCTCCCCCCCCCCCCTCCCCAACGCACATCGTTTTCTTCAGTATGTAACGACTGTGTAAGACCAGAAGGTATAAGTGGTAGAGTAGTGTGCATTGCTGTAGTTACACTTTCATGACAAACGAGGTAGAATTATCTCCCGCAAGCCTTTCCCAGAAGGACAACCAGTAAAATTCAATTATGGCTTTTTCAGCTGCTGTGGGTAAATATTCTTATCGGCCTCCTGCGTGCTAGACTAAAGTATCTCATCTTGTTTGTGGTTAAGTTTAGAGGTGTGGCCTACTGTAGGTCAGTTCTTCTGTATAGCTTTCTTTTACCTTTGTCTAGGGGAGGAGCAGTTGAAGGTGTGCGGTCGAGATATAGTAGTGTCATTGTCTGAAATCACGCCAACAAAGTGGGCTCGTTTTGAAACACGGGGGAAAGATATGTATCTATTGTAACAACGTTTACGTTTGGGGGAGTGAAGCTATTGATATTTCTTTTCTGGTGGACTGAACTTCTTATGTCGTCAAATTGAAATCAGCAGCCATAAGTACGCTAGGTTTGGTCAGAGAATGTATTCATAGAGTGGAAATATTTCTTTCTGTCAGATACATTCTACATTTTGACTTGACATCAATATGCAATACAGTTGTCAGTCAAAATGTCATTCAAGAGTTGTCTCAGCTGTTCTCACGCTCACAAATAGGGTACTGATCTGCTACATTGTGTTCGTTTCAAACAAGAAAGGCGATGTACGTATAGCCTAACACGCAGGCGCGTTCGCGTGACAACTGTTGCCGTGGAAAAGCAATAAATATTACACATGCTGAGTGTATGTCTGTATTCTTACTTTAGCTATCCAGCACGCAAAGCGCATGCGCCTTATTGTGTGGTCTTCTATAGACTGTCTGGCCCTAACATATTTTTCCACATTTTCTTATAAGCGGCACGATTTTCGGAAAAAAGTTACTGACCATAAACTGTGTGTTTCGATTTTCTCTACGACATTTTCTTTCTGAAAAATTTCTCATTCTGAGAAAAATTCAGCGAGATATCAGACAGTATCATAAATGTAAACAGATCTTCATGTAAGGTACAATTTATGCTCGTCACATTTTACCAAATCTGAAATTTCTCGACAGATTTTCGAAAAACCCTCAACATGAAATTTCACGAAAATCCGTCCAGTGGTTGCCGAGATGTTCCACGCGGACGGACGGACGGATGGACGGACATGACGAAGCTAATAGGCGCTTTTCGCAATATTGCGAACGCGCCTAGAAAGACCAGAGTGTGGGTTTTGTTTCTCCGCAGGTCAGATGGTCGGGTTTTGGTCACAGAGCCCCACATCTGAACTCCTGTTTATTCTGACACATTTAATGTACTGGTTACACTCGTTAAACGGCAACGTGTCGTATGACTAGCACTCCTGCACCGCATTCTGGAGGGCTTAAGTTCAAATCTTGGCGCGGTGATAGAATAGGCCATGTCCGTACACTGTATCATAAGAAATAAAAAACACCAACTAATGCATCAAAATATATATAATCTTTGTTCGTGAAAGTCTGCTACATGTTTGGACCCTGCTGGGCCATCTTCAGGGAGAATAGTTTTGATACACTGTGGTTGTGTCTACACAGTTAAGTGTGAATGTGCCCTAAGGCACACTTAACTGTGTCGACGCAACCATAGTGTATCAAAACTATTCTCCCTGAAGATGGCCCAGCAGGGTCGAAACATGTAGGAGACTTTCACGAACGAAGATTATATATATCTTGGTGCAGTAGTTGGTGTTTATTATTTCGTACAAATACATACATATAGTTCAACAAAATATTTAAAATAATGTAATTGCTGTTAAGTGCGTTTTCTTGGAATTTTATCAAAATATGATCTTAATGCAAAGGACAGGAATAGTATTAAGTTTTTCAGACCAAAATTTTGTACGAATTTCTCTAATATCCCATGCCTGCTATATGCCCTTCCCATTCTGTCGTACATGTTTTGCTTACCAGAATAACATTTGGTTATGACTACAGATTAGACAACTGAGTACACATTTTTTTTTTCCAGGCTACCCTTACGGCCTCCTCCTTCCTCCTCCTTACTGGTTTGAATTTTCGCCTCAGTACCCTGCTTTCAAACGCCCTCAGCATCTGTTCCTCTCTTAATTTGCCAGACCAGCTTTCCAGCTCACGTAAAACGAGAGACAACACTACTATTCAACATACTTTAATCTTCATGTGTTTTTGGTCTGTAGGCGAGAAGATGGAAGACTCTAAAACGAAGGACAAGTAGCACTGGCCAAATTTAATCTTCTATTAATTTGAAGATAGCCCATCTTCTGTGGCTAGATGTCGTTTAATTTAACAGGTAGGAAAAAACTTTTGGAAAAATTCCTGCCTCCAGCTTCAGGACAGAAATATTCCTCCGAAACGTCGAGAGGACTTGGTGTCACAATCCCGAAAACGACGTTAAAGTCATCGCTGTAAGAACTTAAAACGCTACATGCTCTGAATTTCTTCGTTTTATGCAGTTTTATAGATGTCTACATCACCACTGCTGGCCACAGTATGGAAAGGGTTATTAGCTAGTATTATGTTATGAATTTTCTGCTGTATTCTGCCCAGTACAAATTAATGCCAATTTATAAAACTGACGTGTAATTTCCCAAGATGACTGCCATTTTAGATGGGAATCCGGCAATGGAAGTAAGTTATTTAAAACCGCACTGGAAGAAATATATCATCTTTGGCTTCCAATTTTATACATCTTCCCTTCAACGTTACTACCAAATGCAAGAACATTCACGTGTATTTCAGACACAGATGTATGTTACTGGCATGATCGGCAATCAATTTACCTACGTCAGATAGTAGTTAACTAGAAATGTACGAATAAATTAGGCAGGAATTCCATTCGAGTGGCCGAGGGGTAGAGGTAAAAAATTTGCATAGGAACCAGACTCATTACGGTATAACCGTTCTGTTTGAAGACCTAGTACGTTAGCTGATTGCAACGCCTGAGCCAGTGTTTCGATACGTCCTCTGTATCCAATCGTGTACATGCTCCGCACGAAAGCCTTTGGAAACGTACGACAGTTTCTGTCAACCTCAACTACTTAAGTACCAAGATATCTGCGTCGATATAGTCACTAAGCGATTGGCTGAATGATTACGGAACAGGTGTTCGATTCCCAGAAGATGTAAGAGACTTCCGTCTTCACTACAGCGACGAGAACGCGTCCAGCAACATGGGGTCTACTGCGGAATATTATCGAAATCTCTTTCCCTTCAAAGAAGGTGACAAGTGATTCACCTTAACTATTCACTTAAACGACGAAGGTAAAACTACGTGGAGCTTTACCTGCATTCCATTATACATCCTAAAGGCATGGTGCTTAATTATGCACAGACACAACTTAAATTTTACCGTTATGTTCACCCTCCGCTCGATGGTGCAACAGCCCGTAGTGGGCCGGGGCGTCCTCATTATCGAGGCTTCACGATCACACTCAGAGCACCACACTCGGTAGGTCTCCTCTGGATGAGTGATCAGCCCCGCGAAGTAACCTCTACCTGACAACACACACCACCCACAACAGACATCCATGCCCTGGCTGGATTCTAACTCGTAACCCTTGCAAGGAAGAGGCCGCAGACCCACGCCTTAGACCGCGCGGCCACAGCGATTTTACCACTATGTACGCGCTCAAAATTTTTAGATAAATTTGATTTGGAATCAGGAGTTGTGACGTGATAAAAGTTGTAGAAAACTGCGTAACTAAGAGACGTAATTGTACTCCTTTCTTATGATTTCTACGGTCACCAAATGAAGGTAGATACAATGGGAAAACAAGTAATGAATGCATAGTACACTTTTGCCGAAAACGTTGAAAGAGAAACAAATATGGCGTCGTAGTAAAAGAATCGGAGGGCAGCATGTTGTGAGGGAGCAGCCTGGGCAGAACTGGCTGAAAATAGTGCCTAATGACTTTTTATGAATCTACTATTGGGCCTTGGGAAAATATAAATTAAGATAATCTGCCGACCAGTTGACTGTCACCACCCGCAGCGATGTTTCACCGGAGATGCGATCCACAAAGGATCCAGTGCAAAGGCGACTGTATGGTTCCAGAAACGCCCTCGTTATGGCGACTACAAAGACTGTTTATTCTGGTTGGATCTAAGATTGTACATTCCACAACATATTCAGTTTTAAAAATTGAAAATTTTAGTGATATAAGCAGGGACTGGTTGTCTCTTCTTTTAGTTTTTGGACCCTGAAGACGGAGGCAGAAAACCCCTCCGAAACGTTGGTACCAATTGACATTGAATCATATTCCTGAAAACTTAAGCCAAGATTAATTAACAATGATCATTACACTGGTGACAAGACGCAATTAAGTTTTTTAATTCTGAACCCTGTTATCGGGGTCAATCAACTACACAGAGTTAACATCTATTCTACGTACGTAAGAACTGGTATTTTCTTCCACGTTTAGACTTGCAAAAAGATTGCTACTTTTTTACAACCGGCACCATGTGCACTGATTTTTCTTCCGCACAACAAATGGTGGTCTAAAAGAAATTTCACGCAAGTAAAGGCCAAGCGCAAAGATAATTCACTGCCGTCGTCCAGCCGCCAGCAACGTCTTCTACATAGTCGAATGAATTACGCAGTGTTTAACACCAAACGTAGCTGCCTTCTGGGCATTCCAGACTTTTAAAGTGAGCCACTGTTTTATGAACAATCTTCCTCAGATGAGAGGCAGCATAATCATGTGAGTTGCAAACTCTGCATTCAAAATAGCCCCTCAAAGCCCAATAGTAACCACACGTATTGCCTACACAAACATTCAGAAACACTGCATTCTGCCCACAAAGTGTATTTATGTGTACCCTATTATTTTCAGAATAAACAGCTATTATTTTCAGAATAAACAGGTATTGTTTCCCTCAAGGGTATGAAGTGGTCTGCCTCTGCAAATGAAATCCGTTATGTTTCCTAGTTTCCGTCTAGTGACAGAAAATGAGCTGTAGGCAAGGTACGGAAGGTTAAAGCTTAGAATGGTTAAACACTTCTACTTCAAGTTTCGGTACACCAAGTGCCTCTGGAAAGAGCCTAGCGATGGACTATACTTTATTTACTCCAACTAATGTCACATATAGCTATAAATAACTATCTGTTATTTTGTAATATTCCTCTTACATTTTTATGTCACTCAGACCGTGCATATTCTTATATTTAATACATTAACCAACTTACGCACTTAATAAAATACATTCAGAAGTATATAACTGCTATACAGCGCCTACATGTTTCGGCACCGAGATGCCATCATCAAGGAGTTATTGTCACAAAGCCAACGCCCTTAACTAGGTATTGTGTCGCCTTCATTAAAATTATTAAAAGATCAAAATTCTAAAATGTACAAAATTAATAATAAAATTGAAATGTTACAAATTTAAAATTTGTTTAAAGTGAGATGTTGCGGGTAGAAGTATCCAGTTGTTTACACTTTTTATGGAGCATGCGTACAAACGTCTCGTCCTGCTAGAGTGTATGACGTGCATCGTGTCAGGCGGTGTGGTATATCACACTGCCATCTTCAAGGAGAATTTAATTACAAAAGAATAATTGTAGGACAAAATGCTGTCAAAGATGTGATAACAATTCTAACTGAAGATGGCGCTCATAGGCCGAAACATGTAGAAAGAATATTACGAAATAAGAAACATTTATTTATAATTATGTATGCAATTAGTTGCAACACACATTGCATAGTTATCAATTGGACGCAATATGTACAACGCTGAACGTACGATACAGTTACTAGGCGAATGTCCCCCAAACGGCAGCAGACCTTATAGTGGGTGACTCTAGTAATACCTTTGCATAGACTGTAACTAGATAGACCTATAACAAAAAATCTATACGAACACTTTTTTGCTATTACAGATTATGCAATAAATATATCGGATATAATATCACTGTCTGCAACTAATGACTGGTTTACATTTTTGCCCTGATGAAGAAAGTATCAAGTCAATCTACATATCATCACACTGCAGAAGCCACTCATCTTCAAGGACACTCCCATACAAATTGTAAAATGACTGCATTTTATTGGGTGGGGAGAAATATGAATTCTAGTAGGCCCTAATGAATTTTCAGCTTACATAAAATGAGGTAAGGTACAGCAATCCCATTACAGGCCTGTACAGGCCCTTAGGGTTCCAGGAGGTTGAGGCTCCCAGATTTCTAGACAATCGGCACATGAAGGTGGTAAGGTTATCAGCCATACGCACCGACCGCCTTTACCCCCCAGGAAATATTCCTCGTACTCATTTCTGTTAGAGGCTGAGTCGACCCCAGTGCGACCGAATGGGTTATGTCAATGAAAAATTCCCATGACACCATCGGGAATCCAACCCGCGCCCTTCCACATAAAATGAGGGAAAAAATTAATAATTACCATCGTTTTAAGTAACGGCCTCTTCCGCTAACTTTGGTTGGGTTCAGAATGTGGCTAGGAAGATAGTCTTTTAGCTCCAAGTGCCAGAATCGATTTAATACACACCACTGTACAACTTACGCTTTAAATACGACACACTGAATCACGCAGTGCCGTACTTCCAAATAACCTCAAGGATTTACTGTGCGGAGTTCAGTCGCCTGCGGATAAAGACGAAAAGTTCCGGTACGCAATTCCATAGTCTGGAATGGTTCCACGTGTCTGGAAGACATCACGAATATCGTGGTTTCGATTTCATTCCGGACTGACTGTCGTGACTATGAAATTTAATGGTTATCCCCAGTCTATTCAGTAGGTCCTTATACCGCACTGCAAGCTGTAACTACTTCTTCCGCAAGCACCGCAATTCAACATAATCATGAACTCAGTTCCCCAGTAGCCACTGCTACTTTTGGAAACAACCAAAATGAAGTATGACAGCTTCTGTGGTGTGCAAAGTCAAATATATAAAACTGAGGTGTTGCCGGTCTGCTTCCATGCATATTACTGCTAAGAATATTTGTTAGCCAACTGCATGAATTATGAATGAACACGTTTAATATTGACTTCAAATTACGTATTGACTTCTTAACCTTTTAAAGCCTAGCGGTAACTTTACATATGGCCAGGTTTAACTTTAAAAAATTCTACGTGGTGCCCACATTGCGTTTATGTGTTTTGTACGGATCTCAGAACAAACAGCAACTTTTGCCTTATAAAACATTAAGAGACTGGTTTTTATAACCGAAGTGGAGAGTGTTTACAGCGCGGTACGCACTGAGTCCTTATATAAAACAGATACGCTTCGTCTTTAAAGGGTTAATATTAAATACTGATTTCCCCTGGCTAATGGTACTCTTCCACTGATCATACTCCAAAAATCACGCTGTATAAATTCGAACTGGCAACACTCGAGACGGAAAAGTATTTTACCCTAGCAGAGGGAGAGACACGCTGTCAGACTACGATGTGTCTTATGTACAATCGAATATTCAATTTGTTTAGCGCAAAACGAAAGATAAGAGTACTTTCCTTCTTCACGCAAAGAAGACCATGTGCAGAGTTGCAGCACCAATCCTCTCTACAAGACTTCTGACGAACCTACTGAGATCGATCTGAATCATAAGCCAAAAGGCCTACTTCATATACGCTGTGGCAGTACCACCATAAACTGAATTAACGTAATATATTTTGCACCTTATTCTGAAACACGTGTCTCATTACAAACGAAAAAAGTTAGGCTTTTTAAATCACCTCGCTGTGTGTTTCGACTTCCAGTTAAAATTTTGAACACTGATAAATTTTCACGAAACTTGGTACGAATATTATGTCATTAGAGGCAACCCCAACATCGTACTTCCCACTTTCCTAAAACCAGGACTAACAACACGGTGAACGCGCACCGTATTACAAGAGCGTTAACAGCAGAGTCCCCTACTTCAGAGTCCTAAAATAGTGTAAGGTAATAAGCAGAATGTTCAAAGCTTGTTGAATATCCTTTCTTTAGAATGTAAAATAACAACATGATAACAGGGCGAAAGTTCTCTTCGGCTGTCACTTCGATGGCAACAACTAATACAGACCATACAACATCTTAACACTTTTAGTCTAAAATATTGTGTCAACAAACACGAAAGTAACAACAACGTGAATTCTGAGGTTATATCAGACAAATTTAACGTATAAATTAATTAGTGGATACTTAAAAAATGAAAGTGAAATAAGACTGTTAAAACAAACAAGTCTGTAGGACTGGGGAAGTCTATGCAACAGAACAGTAGGATCTTTAGACTTCCGCTTGAAATCCTTTTTACATGTGAGTAGAGCAATAGATTATATGTCACTGTGATAGTTTTGTGAATTCCGAACAGAACTGCATGTGGTATCCTATTCATACTTTCTAATGCTCCCTGCACAACTCTCAAATCGCCGTGGCCCGCAAACACACTAAGACGCTGTGTTCTTTAAAGACTGTCGTTAGAACCAGCAATATACTTTGTTGTACACTGAATAAAGAAAAACGGCGCTCACTCACCTTATAGCCCAGACTGGTGACTGGCGGTTCTGAAATAAAAAAAAAAAAAAGAGACATTACACAGGGCAATGAGGTTCTGGGAACCTACCAGAAAAAAAAAAGCTTTAAATTATTCCTAGCATACATTTGCAAATCTTGACCCAAATATTTTGTATTCTATCGAAGTTTTACCAAAAACTGTACTGACTTAATATTGTACAGTTTTCGTTGTAGCTGTCAGTACAGAGTGATCTTTCATGATGTGTACATAGAAGGACAACATACTGCATGATCATTCGATTAAACTACCAGAAGAGTATATGTTCACACATACCAATAAGTCAATCACGACCAACACTTCACTTTATTAAAAACGTATATAGGCAACCAGGTCTTGGCTCAAGGAGCCATCATCAGGCCTTACAGATGGCTCCTTGAGCCTAAACCTGATTGCCTATACACGTTTTAATAAAAGTGAAGTGTTGGTCGTGATTGACTGATTCATAAGTGTAAATATATACTCTTCTATCTGCTCACCAACTTGGATGTAAAGGTAAAGGTTCACCCTATAATAGGCCCTGAGGGTCCAAGAGGGGGAGGAGAGGTACAGCTCTACCTCAAGCTCCTCAAACTCTCGCACTTTACCCTCCTTCGTGCTTTCCTACACGCCCCTCCAGTCTCCTCACCATTCTGTTCGAAACGATTCTGGTAGCAATGTCTAGCGACAAGCGCTTTGGGCTAGTTTACAGATACCAGAAGGGGGTTACAAGAACAAGCAGTAAGGGGGGAAGTTTTTCGAGTACCGTCATCATCACTATCATGATCATTCACAGGATTTCTTTCCGTAGCCTCTGTTTAGCGCTATAAGCAGACGACGTGTTAAACTTTCAGAATCGTGGCTTAAATGATGCCGTGCGCATGACCGCTCTGTTCTGCTGTACGAAAGATACAGGGTGCATATTATATACAGTAATTCATCTTTTCCTTTCCTGTGGCGCAACTGCCCAACTCGGACCTAGGCCGCCTCATTGTAGAGGTTTCTAGATCACACACAATTAGACAGACAGACAGACACACACACACACACACACACACACACACACACACACACACACACAGGGCCGATAGGACTCCTCTGAACAAGTGATCAGCTCGTCGCAGACATGTACCTAACAACACACACAACACTAACAAGAGATACACATCCGTGCCCCCGGTGGGATTCGAGCCCACAATCCCAGCAAGACAGCGGCTGCAGACGCACGCCTTAGACCGCGCGGCCACTGAGATCGACACAGTAATTCATCTACCAGTACATTATTGTGTAAAGGGGTACTGAGTTAGTGTTTTCTGTTTGGAGGAAACATTCATTGCTGTACATAGCAACAGGACAGAGCACAGCTACGAAAGAGAATTTACTCGGACAGTACGCCTTTAATGGCAAGGTGCTTAGACACAGAGACAAACATATTATGTCTCCATTTTTGAAACGGCGGTTCAACCGAATGCACTGGGACGTCAACAAGCAGGTTACCGGCTGATGGTTGACGTAGCTGAGATGGACACAGCAGGGACTGTTCCATGTTGGGTGAGTGACATGTACTTCATGATGGGAGTAGCCTCGGTGCTCTCTGCTGATATATTCCTTAGTACAGTAGAACAAAAATGCTAACAGTAGTCATGCCACAGTAAAATAATATATGAGTCATTTTACACAGTCATGCCCCGTGTGCGATGAATGTGGATATAAGATATATACATGTATGATGCAACTCATAACGAAATAAAGAAAGACGCCAGACACAACAAATGACAGTGAGGTAGTATTACTGGTGTAATAATTCATGTTGTAACAGCTTACAGCGATCACTTTCAAGGGCCCCTGAGACAGGTGTTAGAAATCACAACCTCTGGCAAGTCTTAAGCCAAGTTGACAAGCTGCATTTATCACAATGCAACTACGGGATTGTCTAGGCGTAGGTTTGATATTCAGCATGTGTGCCAGGCTGAAGTCTCAGTGCGGTGTTAATGTAGGTCTGAGAAACCGAAACGAAAAGAGAAAGACATTATCTCAGAGACGAGATCCTAAGTGTTCGAGTTCATGTTTAGTTTTTAATGAGTTCTGTGCACAAATTACAGCAAATGAAAGCATAATGAGGAATTATTGTCTGTCCGTCCTAATCTTTCATCTCGCGAACTATTAAAGGTATATAAACCGGATTTGGGACACTATACTTAAAACTATTAAATTTTAATTCCAGTACGTACTGTATCAGCGGGGCGCGGTGGCGCAGTTGGTTAAGGCACTACGCCACAAACCGGCAGGTCGGGGGGTTCGATTCCCGATGGTGCCATTGGATTTTTTTATTGGCATAATCCTGTCGGTCGCACTATGGCCCTGGGGTCGACTCAGCCTCTAACAGAAATGAGTACCAGGAATATTTCCTGGGGGGTAAACGCGGCCGGTGCATACGGCTGACAACCTGCCACCTTGATGTGCCGATTGTCTAGAAATCTGGGAGCCTCGACCTCCTGGAACCCTATGGGCCTGCACAGGCCTGTAATAGGAATGCTTTTTACCTACTGTATGAAATCCAAATGTAACGTTATCAATATTTCTCAAAACAGAGCGCGCGCGCGCGCGCGCACGCACGCACGCACACACACAAATCTTAGCGTCTGAAGTAAACCGCACGTCTCGTTAAATTCTCTCTTCATACAAAATTTTAAGTTCTTATTAACAGTGACTGAAAATTATATTGTCGTCTGGGGCATGACACCGTGCAGTCCGGCACAAATTCAACACCGCTTCGGAGAAACATGCTGCCTCCATCATCAGAGAGTACGGTCCTCCGAAACGACAGTAAATGCCAAATAATTTACATGACGACAGTAATCTTGTGTTTACCTACAGTTTATTGAGCGACGGCGTCATTGGCTCAGACTCTATATTGGTACTGACTTAATTTTTTTTGGACTTTGTCCATAGTCTTAATTTTTAATGAAACACGACGTTTCGGAAGCAAAGTAAAAAAAAAGATTATGTCAACGAGGCATATACCACCGTCAGAGCCCTATATATTCCTGGCATCCAACGAGAATGATGAAATGGAAAGACGTAGATGCAAGCGGCCGTGCTCAGTTTTAGGTTCTACCTCTGTATTTGCCTGGAGGTACTGAGTAAACCCATAAAGAACCTCAGTCAGGTTAGCCGGTGACGCGGTCAAAGACAGAGGCGTTCCTTTTCAGCCACCTTGCTCAGTGGGTGGAAACAGCTGAGGCCGGTAATGTACATGTATTTAACTAAACACAAAAACAACCCTTCAATGTTCAGTTCGATATCTGTAGTGCGATTAGCTGTGTAATAACAAGGCGTCCACCTTAAACCAGGGCTCACCCATAGTATCTACAAGCCACCTTGTAAGGTTTATATTAATAATATGCATTATAAGCACAGCCTCTTTTGTTAATGCAGAAATACTTGCCTTAAAGCGGGATATCGTTGCTGTACTACGCGTGTTCGCATAGTCGCGGAAAGTGCCTACTAGTCACGTCTATGTCCATCCGTTCCTCTGTCCGCACGCATCAGCGCGGCTCCCATTACATATATCTACATGAAATTTGATAGTTGGAAAGTCTAAGAAAATCTGTCAAGACA
>BLKM01009794.1:0-10009 GCA_013340265.1 Coptotermes formosanus | reverse complement strand
AGAGAAGAGAAGAGAAGAGAAGAGAAGAGAAGAGAAGAGAAGAGAAGCCTATGCGCCCTTTCCAAAAATGTAAATCTGGTTCCCGGGTCTTTCAGCCCGTAGCCTAGTCATCCCGAATCCTAACATCGAAAATAATTAAACAGCATTTGAAGATGTTAAATGAATTCATAGCCCAGGAGAGTTTCGGTGGAATCTTGTCAGGATGGTACTGAAATTGGGGTTTCATAAAAGGCAAAGCATTTCTTGAGCAGCTTAGTATCTTCTTCTCAAGAAGGTCTTCGCACCATGAGATTATTAGCGCATAACGAAAAAATTAAGATACGAAAAAAAGACTCCATGTCCTACACTGGGGCAAAATAGTCGGGATAATGTAGTTGGTACCGCAACTAGGTTACAGCCTGGACAACCAAGGAATCGTGGTTCGACACCTGCCAAATGCAAGAGATTTATCTCTTCCCCAGGGGGTCGGAAAATAACTTGAGTCCCATTAAGCTTCCTGTTTAACCCTCTAAAGACGAAGCGTATCTGTTTTATATAAGGACTCAGTGCGTACCGGGCTGTAAACACTCTCCACTTCGGTTATAAAAACCAGTCTCTTAATGTTTTGTAAGGCAAAAGTTGCTGTTTGTTCTGAGATCCGTACAAAACACATAAACGCAATGTGGGCACCACGTAGAATTTTTTTATGTTAAACCTGGTCGTATGTAAAGTTACCACTAGGCTTTAAAAGGTTAAGGGGGACTGGAGGCTCAGGTAAAGCGGCTGGGGCTTGAATCTGACCACTCACCGCATCTGGTGCCGAGATTAAGAATGAGTGTGGCTATACCTCCACTCCCCCATACGCACTCACACAGTACACAGGGGCAGCTTTAGCTTACTTTTACCACACTGAGAAAAGACCATTTAAACAAGTGTAATTAAGGTATGTACCACCTACTTTAAAGTTAATATTAACAAACCATCTTATCCGTACGTTTCCCGTGTATTTCATGTGACTCTCAGAGTAAACGATCATAATTTCCCTAAACAACATGCTCAATTTGGTATTTATAATAGACAGCGCAAAGTACGAGGTAGGAACCAAATTTTAAAACATACGTTACTGGAATTCTTGCTCCAGAAGATAGAAACAGTTTTGTCACTGCAAGCAAACTGACACTAGCCTACCAATCCCCATAATTAAGAACCCAATTTACACTATTTCTGCGATTATTTTGCTGATTACATTATGGCTCAGCTCTATGGTACAAAACTGATAGCAGGATAGACTCTTCTATTTATGATATACTTATCGATGCCGTCAGGAACTTAGACCATACGGCATAAAACAGCGATAAAATTGTCAAACAAAACACAACCAGACACAACAATATACACATTTTCTAGGTTAGCACACTACAACATTGCTTTGCGTATGTGTGCTTTACGACGACGCGCTTCGGTTTAGCTGAACCATCATCAGGTAATGTACAAATCAGTAAAACACAGGTCCTTAAGTGTAAAATGTAAAAAGTTTTAGTGGGAGCTCACTAATATACTATATAAAACTATAAAACATGCCAAGTTAAATTTAGTGCAGTGGATGTTTTATAGTTTTATAATTTTACATAGTATATTAGTGAAATCCCACTAAAAATTTTTACATTTTATACTTGAGGATCTGTGTTTTATTGATTTGTACATTACCTGATGATGGTTCAGCTGAACCGAAACATGTCGTCATAAAGCACGTATATACAAAGCAATGCCGCAGTGTGCTAACGTAAAAAACATATGTAGTATTGTGTCTGTGTTTTGTTTTACGATTTTATCTGACAATTGGCACATCGGGATGACCCAACTCAAATTTGTAAAAGAGTGAAGTGATTGTTTAATAATATGTTGAAAATAATGTGAAAGGAAGGAGTCTTGGCCCAATTTGAGGTATTATCGTCAACATTTGTCTGGAGATATTGAGGAAAATCATGAAAATCTCAGTCAGGACATTCGATTTTCAAATCGACATTTAAACCAAATTAAAATACGAAGCATGTGTGTCGTACTCACGCAACCACAACACTGGGTGAAATGTCTGCAGATCTACACTTAGGCCTAGAAAACTTCCGATACATATTACAAAATATTTCATTCAACAAAATGACTTAGTATATTTATAAATAAAACAAAAGATACTTTAATATGTAAAAAATTGTAAAATTTTTTGAAAATCACTTTCTTTAGAAGTTTGGAAATATGCGCCATCTTGTTATGAAAATGACAGGGATCTAAGACTTCAAAATGGCTTCCAACACTCAGGTGCTTACGTATTGTGCCTTTATATTTTACCTTATTTTCCTTCCTAAAATGAAAGAAGGCAGGCTTTTGAGATCTCCATGCAGTTTGTTTTGCTCGCCCGCGAGGGGGGGGGGGGCGGGGCACGTATATGTATGTGCGCGTGTCTGTGTGTGTCTTAAGTCTGCAAATGAATATTGGACAGTTCTATAACATGGCAAATAGCTGAAGAGAAATGCTACAACAAAAAGATCGCTACTCTGAAACGAAACTGCTATGTACATTTAAAATAATAACAATAATTCAAGAAGGCGTCAGCTGCTAAATACTACAGTGAAATATGTACTACCAAATCAATCAAGCCAGAAAAATGCATTAAACCTGAGAATGATCAGAATTATACCCATAGTGAAAACCTACCACCTTACCCTACAGAATCTCTACTCAAGTAATATGTTACTCACAAAAAATAAAACAGAATAAGCGCTGCTATAATATTAACACATAAGTAAAAATGGAAATATATGCAATAGAAAAATTAGACTTGAATTCTGCTTACAACTCCTTGTATAAACTTTCCATCGTACGAATTCGTAAAATGTCGATTTCAAATCTGAACTTATGTATAATTCAACACTTCGAGTCATGGAACACAAGTAAGTGATACATAAAATTTTAGTTCTTTAATCACAATACGCAACTCAGCATCATAGCTACATCTGATATACATAATTAACAAAAGAGAAAACATAAGAGTAACGTAACTTGGAGACGCGTGCGGACCTTTCATCTGGGCTCTTCTCAGACAGTCGCACTTTGCAACCCACAAAGTCAAAATTTTGTTGTTCACAGTTTGTCCGTAGGTTAGAGATTATTATTATTATTATTATTATTATTATTATTATTATTCGATATTAGATGGACGGTCTGGGGATCGAATCCGGGCAAGGGCTAAGTTTTCCCTAACCGTCCAGACCAACCCTGGGGCCCACACAGCCTCCTATACAATGGATACCGGGTCATTTCCGGGGGTAAAGCGCCGGGGACATGGCGTTAACCAATCACCTCTACTTCCTCTCCTGCGCCTTCATGGCAGGTTACAGAGTGAAATTTACCTCTATTATTATTATTATTATTATGTGTCTTATATTTCCTTGAAACAAGCATTATACAGCCACCTCGATTTCATATTAAATTAATCTGTCGTATATAACCTCAAAATTTCAGCCCGACGAAATCGTCTGTAATTTCTAAGTTGCGAAAAATATTTCGTACATACGTTATATGTTTATTTATAATACGTCTACGTATCAAGTTTCATATTCCTAGACATAAGCAATAATTATTAAATATTTTGTTTGCCGGTTTTCGTTTATCCTTAGTGAATAACTGATAACAAAAGTCGATAAATGCACAGGAACGTGGCGTCACCACACGAAGTCTACGTTACTGATCCTTACGTCACGCCAGAACGACTTTAAATCTACGGTATTTAGGGTCATATGATCAGGTCCTTACAATAAGATATGCAGCAATAAGTATTATGACTGTATGTAAGCTTGCTTTAATTATCCGTCACAGCAAAATGCATCTTAACCTCAAATATTCGTCCCATCGAAAGCAGTATGTATTAAACATTATTACACACTGTACTCTGTCCCCGGCACGCAAATCGAACCTCCTTTGCGCCATATTATGTTCGATCGTCCAGGGTCTGTTTGGCTCTGCTGTATATTTCGCAATATCTCATAAACTGCACGACGTTTTCAAAAAAGTAGTGTAACAGCGCTTCCACACACTAACCACTAAATTTTTAACTTGGGTTGGGCGCCAGAATTTCACTGAAGGCCGATGATTGCTGTGTGTGAAGCGAGGAACCGACTGTTAGCTCAAGGTAAATATGATTTCCACACGGGGAATTTTCTCGTGCTCGATTTAATCAGGGTACTCCGAACCAAAAAAAAACCCTTTACTTTCCTTGTTGAGCCCCAAACACCAAGTGTTCTGCATAACGCAGATTGCCTTCACGGCGCTGACCTAGGGCGTTTCATCTTGTGTACATGCTCAGCGTCTAGCGGTATGCCTATTGTTTTGTGTGGCAAACTGACAACCCTCAGACCAGAAAGTTTAGGGAGGAATGCAGCTTAGGTCCTCCTAATGTATGCAATACCACACTTTCATCTGAGGATGACAGTCCTTGGATTCGAAATCTGGCTGCCCTGCTACAGTAGCGTATTTGGTATGAAATGTGTGTTTTGACTTTCTCTACAATTTTTACCTGAAAATTCTCTCCTTCCTGAAAGAATTCAGGGAGGTATCGTACACGTAGTTAGATGTTCGCTTAAAATACCTGATATTTTTGTCGGATTGTCACCAAACTTGTATTTCGCGAGATCTTTCAATTAAAGCCTCCAACATAAAATTTCACAAAAGTCGGTCCAGTGGCAGCCAAACTGTACCACGAAGACGGATGGACAGATGGAGAGATGGCGAAGCTATTAGTCGCTTTACGCAACTTTGCGAAGGTGCCTAAAAAATGGATTTTCAGATAAACTTTTTTAGGATATTTTAAAGGAGAAATAAATTACAGACAACGACATCTAAATCTGTTCACTGTTTTCATGTGAAGACACAACACGTATGGTGCACTGAATATTTTCTGCCTTAAAAATAAAAGAATTTAAATAAATTTTACAGCATTTTCTGACCCGCGTTAAATGGGTCTCTGTCACTACGGCACGGCGCGTCCTCAGCTTGCGGACGCAGGAACGTCCTCCAGTTATGGAGGGTAGCTGCGAATACACTGAATAAGCAGTCGCGAACAGCCAACAAGGGGGTGGTCCTCCAGCTTGGGGTTGGGCGAGGTGCTAACAACTCCTCACCCTAAACAAAAGTCATGTTATGAAACACCTTACGAAGCCTCGGAACTGGACTGGTTCGTTGGTTGCACGATCCAAGCGAAAAAGAATGATATGGGTGGGGCATGTGGCATGTATGGGGGAGGGGAGAGGTGCATACGGGATATTGGTAGGGAGATCTGAGGGAAGGAGACCACTTGAAAGATCCAGGCGTAGATGGGAGCATAATATCAAAATGGATCTTCAAGAAGTGGGATGGGGTGCATGGACTGGATTGAGCTGGCTCAGGATAGAGACAGGTGGCGGGCTCTTGTAAATGCGGTAATGAACCTCCGGGTTCCAAAAAATGTGGGGAATTTCTCGACGAGCTGAGGACCTGTCAGCTTTTCAAGAAGGCCTCTGCTCGATGGAGTTAGTCAGTCAGTCAGTCAGTCAGTCAGTCAGTCAGTCAGTCAGTCAGTCTGTCTGTCTGTCTGTCAGGCAGTCAGTCAGTTTGTCTGTCAGTCAGTCAGTCAGTCAGTCAGTCTGTCAGTCAGTCAGTTTGTCTGTCAGTCAGTCAGTCAGTCAGTCAGTCAGTCAGTTAGTCAGTTAGTTAGTTAGTTAGTTAGTTAGTTAGTTAGTTAGTTAGTTAGTTAGTTAGTTAGTTAGTTAATTGGTTGGTTAGTCAGTCAGTCAGTCAGCATTTTCTGACAACTAACTTCGCTTTAGAGGATTACTCTATTTACCCTCGTGACCAGCTAGTAAATCTGTTTGTTTAAACGGCGACATGTCTCAGGTTACGACATGAAATAAAACTTTGATTAAAACAGACTACAACGTACGGGATTTGCAGAGGCTATAGAGGAAACTCAGCGTATAAGGACAGCTTTAAGCATACTAACAGATTCATTGCTGAAAACTGTTTTAGACTCTGCCCCACTTGGATGTTCTTAAGCAATTAAATGTGACAGTTCTTTATATAGATTTATCATCTCATAATTTTTATCCCTTCTTCCATCTCTGGAGATGAAATGAGAGTCATAATTTTCTACCTCACTTCGGATGAGAAATTGGCCTCCAGCCATACGCCTTTGCGGTTCGATAAGTGTAGCCCACTTTAAACCATTATAACCACAGAGCACAGTAGCTACATGAATCGATTCATTTATCCGCATACCTAGAATTCGGTAGGTCCTCTAAAGTCTCCCAAATACAACTGTAAGTATTTAACAAATTCCGTATTCCCATGGGAATAAATGAGAACTGGAAGCAGCAATGATAAAACCCTTCACAAAAATAACGGAAACTGGTGAGTTCTTTGGACTGACCTAAGATATAAAGGACCAACAGGCCTAAAGGCGACCAATATTGCCGCATTTCTCTCATATCAGAAAGAAACATGGCTCCTTACTTTGAGCGGAAGGCATAAATCAAAGTGCTTGTAAACAAAACACTTAGGAAAATATTCGGTTCTAAATGGATTAAGGAAGTGGCCAGTTTAGGACACGGCATAATGACAAATTCGTGGTTTATACACGTCTTGGATGTTGTGATGGGCTGGGAAGTAGCTAGTGAGTTAAGATGGAGGACGCAATGAATAAGCAGAGAATTTTGGAGTTTTGGAATTTTATTGGAAAGTTGGAATTTTATTGGAATACTAACACTAGGATGACAAAACAGAGATGGGAGAATATTACTCAAATTGTTTGAGAGTTGACATAACTGGCCCAATTTCGTGTCCATCGACAAGGTTTATGGTACGTTTAACTTCTGGTTTCTACTGTCCAATAATTACGCGGTCAGTTGGCTGGTTTGTCGGTTAGTCAGTTCATATAAGTCAATTCAATTTAGTTACTTACTGTTAAGACTCCTATTATAGTTCGGAGGTCAAACATACGTTTGGACCACACAGATACATAAATTCCTGATACATCCCTAGTACTCCCAACTGACGTTTACCCCACATCGATATATCAGTCCCTGATACATTCCTAGTACTCCAGACAGATATAAAACTAACTCCAAATATAGGCCTATTAACGGGCCTGAAAGCGACATCCAGGCAGTGATAAGTGAAACCTTCCGCTGTGCTCATAACCAACACACACGAAACCCACTGCAGAAACTGAAATACGTGGAATAGACAAACCAGTGGGATGTAAGGATCCGTGGCCACTTGCACTCCGGCAATTAGGGATCCGTGATCCTTTACACCGGATATGCAGAACAGACGTCACTGTGTGTCTTTAGAGGTGAGGTTCTGACGGCGTGAGTATCTTCCGAGGTGTGAAGGCGTGTACTTTGCAGACAGATGCCAATATTTTGGAGGCATATGCTGCCGCCAAATTCAGAATAAAAAAACGAGGTGGCAGTTGTTGGTTCCTCTGAAACGTCCATACAGGAGACAACACTATACGGCCTTATAACCCAGAAGAGCATACATCTTGAGTAGATACCATATTTGTGAAGACAGAAGTTTGTGCTACTGCCAGTTCAAAGGCTAAAAGGGTCTGAATTTAAGGACTGAACAGTCCACGTGGGATTGTGATGTATGAACTTGCATTGGGACTTCCCCGTGTCCAGAATAATATATTCCTAATTAACTACAATTATCATCAGTACATCTACACTATAGTTACTACAGTCGGTTCCTGTGAGTATAAACCAAGCATCAAGCATCAAATGTGCGACACTTCAGGCCTTCTGTGTTACTGCAAGTTGTCACAAAAGGTGGTCTTAGAGTTTTGACGCCTGAAGTTCATCTGAATGATACTTAAATATTTAGTTCCCATTTCAGTGAAAGCATACTATGTCCCTCTTACAAAGACAAACGAGTCCATTCTGCTTAAGAAAATATTCGCTGCTTAATCGTAAAATCATATGAAACGCATAAACAAAGTCTGTAGAAAATGCGGTTTTTATGCGCATGTCCTATAAATACAACGTAGATATTCATCAGTTATATACAGGTTATACTAAAGCACATGATATTAATACAGAAATCAGTTTATAGAAATTACGAAAGGGTTTGGAATACCACCTAATTTGATTAGACTGGGCAAGATGGCATTGAAAAAGAGCAACAAAAGGTAAAAATCCGAGGAATGATGTCAAATAGTTGTCAAAGAGTTGCAGGACTGAGGCAAGGTGATGCATTATCCAAATTGCTACTTAATCTGTGTATGGAAAAGGCTGTAACGAATGTGAAAGCAAACTCAAAAGGAACAATGGTCAATAGAACAAGGCAGTGCCACTTATATGCAGATGATGTAGTAGCTCTGGGACTTCGAGTGAAGCATATTGCACAAAAAATTGGAGCTGTGACACCTGCAGCATCACAGATTGGCTTGGCCATACATGTATCCAAAACAAAATATAATTAAGGGAAACAAAATTGGTAATGGAAGGTAAGAAATATAAATCAACAGACAGAAGAAGGCCAATGCAGAAAATTTGTAAACGTCTAGGCTCCTTGGTAGAAAACAAAAAGTAAGTTGAAGTAGAGATAAAAGCGGGAATTATTCCGGATAATAAATGTTACCTTGTGCTAAGCCATTTACTGAATAAAAGACATGTAAGAGGGTCATTATGAGTACGTCTTTATACACAACAGCAAGGCCAGTTGTGACCTATGGTGCCGAATCATGGACCCTAACAAATAAAATAGAAAGAGCCTTAGTGGCATGGCAAAGGAAAGTACTGAGAAAAATGTACGGACCAGCATATGAGTGTGGTTATTGGAGGAAAAAGATGAATTAAGAAATGTATACCAAATTTAAATCTCCAGATACTTTAGCTGTAATTGAAATACGTAGATTGGAATGTCTTTGGCATAGAGTAAGAATGAATGATGAAAGAACAGTAAAGAATTTACTGGAAGGCAAGCCAGGAGGACAGAGGAAGAAAGAAAGACCTAGATTAAGGTGGATAAATTGTGTTGAATCGGACTTGAGAAATGTGGGTGTAAAAAGATGGACAAGAAGTGCTTTGGAGTGCTTTGGAGAGAGAACAATAGGCATCTGTCGCGAGGAAGGCCGAGGTCAAACTTAAAGGCTGTGGCGCTGCGTGATAAAAAGAAGCAGGCGCATATAAAGCGGTAACCACTGCGATTTAAAATTTGACAAATTTATGGCTTCCTGCACGTCTAAATTCTCCACATATTGCACAAAAGCTTCAAAGGAATTATTATTATTATTATTATTATTATTATTATTATTAGTTTTATAGTTTACTTAGCAAGAATTTTGCTACTGCCTAGCCCTGCAACTTCTGTTGTCACGCGGGTAAAGCGGCAGGGCCATGAATCTTCCCGTTCTCTTCACCTAGTGTCTACATTAACAATGCGTGCAGTTATAGCTCTGCTTCTTCACATGCCTTCATGACGTCGCGCCTAATTAAGCACTGGGACAGCGTTTAGGTCAGAGTATTTAATACATAGTGGAAAGATAACCGGAAATATGAATTGAAAGGGGCGTGCAAAACAGCGGTCTTGTTCTAATTTTGGTACCATCATTCCGTTGTTTTTATCAAATCAATACCAATTGTAGGGTCCGAATAACACCACACTATGACTATTATATATCCATTATATTTTGCTACAGCATGTTTCGACTGCCTTATATGTCCATCATCAAATAGTCCCACACATGCCTTTGTAAGACGACCTGAAGACGGCCGTATAATGCGGCCGAAATATGTATCAAAATACATGTAATGCATTTATAATGTTCATAATGCTGTGTAATTCGGACCCTAAAATCGATCTAGGTCGTATTCTATTTCAAGGTGTTAACTGCAGTATTTTCCTAAAATGACGGAAAGGTTTAATCAAGGTAGCCCAATTCCGAGCAAAGCTCACAATCTAACCTGCCATGTCCCAATACTGAGCAGTGGCTTAATTC
>BLKM01009790.1:486916-595755 GCA_013340265.1 Coptotermes formosanus | reverse complement strand
TTTTGGTGGCCCGCCTTAGATGAAGACATAATATCAAGCCGGATATTAATTAAATTAACAGTTTTACGCGTAATCTGAAATGAATCCGTTTGGCACAGGATGGGGTCTACAGAGGAGGGTTTTCGACTTGCACAAATTATGGAGAATTTCTGAACAGTGCATCATATATGAGCTTCTCAATTATGAAACTTCTTTGTTGAATAGGTTAGAATACTGAGCAGCGATCTTCACTGTTGGTGAAAATTTCACTTCGAAATCGACAACGATCTGCCCTTAGTTGTTCTCAGTTAACACAAAAGAAGCTTCTTCAGAGCCAAAAGTTATACAATCAGGAGGCGATGTCAGTGCTAAATAGAGCCAGCAGTGTAAATCTTAACCAGTTAATGACCATATAGTGTACAAGTCGTGTAATAAAGTCGAATTTCCCCTTCAGACCACTGTTTTGCATGAGTTTGCTCTACCCTTGTAGCAATATTTGAGGAAGTAAACGGATGTTACCTGTTGTCCTAATTACTAGCCAGCGAGTTGTGGTGTGAACATTTTAAGAAGTGTGAAGGGTTGTAATACGAAAACTTTGAAGATAAGGTATTATATAATAATATGATAATAATATTTTTTGGGCTCGAGCGTAATCTATATAGAGTAGAATAAAAGTACGAGTCGGTGAAGCGACATTATAATTTTTTCCCCATTTTCTAAGCCTGCTTATGTACCCATGACTTCTGCTATCAATCTAGTGAGATTTACTTTCCTGCAAGTAAAGTAAGGTAAATAAATAAGTAAATAAATGGAATTCTTAACATTCTCTGACCCGAAAACGCAAATGTACGAAGTGCTGTAAGAATTCAAGTTCACTGCAGAGTTTCCTTACGCATCAAGTAATCCCTCTATGTTACGGAAGAGCTCCAGGCGCTCGCTTCTGTGCAGGCGGTAGACATCTGAAGAACTCCTCCTTCCTTTGCCAGGCTTTTTGCCGTAAAAGAGCCGGGAGTTATTGGGGAGCTTGAAACCTATGTCAGCTTCGCACAGGGACAGCCAGGGCACACGTGGCATAGGGGTGTAGTCCCAAATAAAAAAGTTGGCGAAGGCGAAATCTAACTGTAACAGCCAGTGACATTAACAAACAAACACGAAGTATGAGTATTTGAATGCCCGTCACCCATGCCGCATTTTGCAACATGCGATTTGTTTTGTTGTTTCTGTAAGTGGAAGTTCCATCGTAAGATTTTACATATGGGACACACACAAAAATCAAAGCATTGGTGTCCAAGTTTGAAAGGACATTCAAAGGAGTATATTGTTCTAACCGTGCATTTTTATCATAAACTGATAGTACCAACTAATACACCATTAAATTTATTATTAACCTTTATAAATAGTCGCCGACATATGTTTCGACGACACGTGTCGTCATCCTCAGGGAGTCACTGACGTGGTGTCCACTCAAATATCCATATGGGTAGGCACTAGATTATTTAAAAAATACTACTGTTAAAGTATAGCCCGATACGTTACTTACCACAATAGAACTTCCTTCGGGGAAAGAGAGGTATCTCTTCTTTCTAGAGAGTACCTTTTCTCTTTTAAAAGATTTCACCTCACAGCTACAAAACTGGATCAACTCTATCAACATGATAAAAACGAAGTAGCAATTCATGCCGTTAGTTCAGTGTTTGTCTGTATAATATCTGTGGAGAAAAAGTATCTGTTTAAGTCAGAGTTAAAATATTGCATTTAATTATGGGAAAAAAAAGGGTATGTAATTTTGAAAAGAGAGGAATATGTTTAGGATGGGCGTGCCCACGTCATTTTATTTGTTAGAATTACAACACGCAATATTTCTTGGAACTACGTACTAAATATTTCCTCGACACTGACTTTGTCACTTTATCGTAAAGTTTATGTCATCTTCCGGCCATTATTTTAGGAATGTCTGTTCATTTTGAAGCTGAGGGTATCTAAAAGAGAAGATGTGGAAATGATGTGAATTTTATGTCGAAATATTTGGACCGCAATATTCTACAATCTTCGCATTTACGCAAAAGAATACATTAAACATGCGAATTCCTAATAAATTTATGCTTGACTGGTCAACGCATTCTTACAGAGCTAATGCTGGTCTTAAAATTATACTGATTTAGATAACGGAATTTGTTGCGTTATGAAATATTTTGCATATGTGTCTCGATTAACCAGTGAACTGACTTGTTACTTATCGCTTCGTAGAATGACTTGTATGTTACGTTAGACCAGATATGTGCAATGTTTCGCAGGAAGGTCAGTTTAAGGAGCAGATACCCTACAGTGGCGTCATTTTAACCTTAAAAATCACGTCTTTTTAAACAAAATTTTGCATTAAGATCTTAAAGGACTACAACTATTAGTGCTAACAAGTTACTTTGATATAATTTTAATAACTTGTGACTTTATTCTGAAAAACGGAAGAACAAAGCGAAAAGCTTGCCAGTGTTATTTTCTCTTCAGGTTCTTAGCATGTTGACATGTGTGAGAAGTATACGTACTAGGCGACATCTTTCCTATCTCAGATTGTCGAGTTCATTTCTGGACTTAACGCAGGGTGACTTTCATTACTAACAGCGACTCTTTACAAAAGAATATATCAGGAAAGGCTTGAAATTTCTCGTTAATGTTAACTGAGCACTGAAAATATACGGTCAGTTAAACACACATTGTGAATATCTAAAATTGAAGCTTGTCTAAATCGATTTTTAAAGAGTGTAACACCCTTCGAGACTGTCATCCCCACTTGAAATCAAACAATGAAATAAACGCCCTAATGTGATAAGATTTGATTGCTGCCACGCAGTAATGCCTGGAACAGTTTCAGTATCAAATTCTAAATGCTTTGGTAACAAATTAAGTGTGTGTTGAAGAAGCGAGTTTAATTCCTGTGGCTAAGGCCAAGATTCTAAGCGACTTTTGATTTGTCCTTTCATGTATTTAAGGATTACATCATATCGTTTGAAGCAAGTTGCATTTCTTACAAAACTTCATTCTAAGAATATTATTTTGTCATTATTTTACTGAGGATTTAAAAGACCTGCAGTTGGTGTAATTATTATTTCCAGTACTTTACAGATGATATAATGAAAGCTATAGCCTTATATTTATTTCTCAAACACTTTACTGATGACTTAATAAGACCTGTAGATAGTATATTGTGAATTATTATATCAAAGCAGCACTGAATGTAAAATTAAAATTGTTAATATTCTGTAGTGATGAATTAGAGAACATACCTGCGATATCTGCTACCATTTTTACCTACAAAATATACTATAGTAATAAGTGAAAGTATTTGATATGTTATATTTTAGAATAAGTACTTATAAATGATTGCGTAAAAATGACTAACTCGAAAAGTGTTGCCCTAATTTTTTTGAATTTTAATTTTATATAAACGAGTTGCGTTGACAAGTAAATTGTAACTGTTCTTACTGATGCTGGTAATTAACCAAACTTGAAAAGAATAACACCACCATTTTTAGTGACTTAACTACACGGACTTTCGTCATTTGGTTGGCAATTGCATTTAACCATTCGCAGTCCGTTTTATATTGTATATTATTGTTGATGAAACAAGGCATGCTATTGTTCTTATATTTTGCCCTTCTTTGTTAATTATGGAAGTTTGGTGGTGTCAGGATCAGAAAACTGAACTTTCGAACAGCCTGTGAATATTACTCCAGGCCCCGGAATGTAAAATGGCGGGGCTGGTTATGTGTTCAGCTACTCACCTCAGCAAGAGGGAAGTCTGAGAATGTGTTATACCCAAACACTTTCGTTCTAGTATAGTTTGCTTCGCGTATAGAGTTGCCCAGTAAGGATGCAGCTTACATCTATTCTCTTGCGTATGAATTACAGCCCATGGGCACAAAGTTCTCTCTTCCAGGGAATATTTAAGGGGAGGGAAAGTAGCAACACTGGATGAGTTCAAGTCGGTTCCAATCAGCGGTGATCGTACAACATTTGTTGTCCGTGGCGATACACCACCACATCCAGCATTTAACTCTACCAGCTAAACAACTTACACAAAAAAAAACTCTCTCTGTCGTTAAATTCACGTGCCGTTGCTTAAAATTTATGAAAAACACAAAATGCACTAAACCCTTATCCATTAAAAGCGCAAATTTTTATTTGGGAGAAATAAACGACATACTCGCGGATACCGAGAATTCTTGGAGCTCACTGAACTACGGCCTTGAATCATATCGGCCTGCAACAATACCCATATAAGGGTCGCCAAAACCAGCCAATCACAGGCCCGGGTTAACCCTTACACGTCAGCAACTAGTCTGTGTTTCACAAAAAAAATGCCGCTGTAAGGCGCGTGCCTATCTCCATCTCACTCCCACCTGCATAACCAGATAAACACGCCAAAAATCCAGTTGGCCTCATATTTCGGAAGCACCTGTTCTTGGAGTCGAACCAAGTACGGGCTGTCTCAGTGTGGAAGTGAAATTCAGAGTCGAGTACTTCGGGCCCCTAATTTATAATCGGCTGAAAATATCCCTCCACAGTTTCTTCGGGTTTCGTTATGTTAGTCATTTTGTGTGCCCGTAATGATTTTATTTAATTTCAGCTACCTTGATTTTCATAATAAACTAGACAACGTACATTGCTATTCAACTTTCAGACTTCTCCCCTTTCAGCTTGTACACGTAACTCAACACACCACAAAATATAATGGATTTATTTGTTATAGAGAGGTACATATTAGGTCTTATACACTTACGTTCCTTGCAGGGAGAGTTTTGAATAGACGATTGTTCTTCCCAGGAAGTGTCACTGTCCTACACTTAAAATTTTGTGCTCCTTATGATCCTGAAGCGTCACTTACATTATTGCTAAGCAGGTGTAGAGAAGTTAGTCAAATGGACAAAGAAAGGTAATGCATCGTAACTTATAGTTCATAGACCTCTGGTATGAATTCATGCGCTATGTGTCCGAAAAATACACAATGAAAAGTTTACGTAAATATCTTGAACGCCTTCAACCGTTACCTTCTCTTTACAGTGTCTACGGAAGAAGACTGACGACCCGTGGTTGTTTGTTTGCACAGAGCTTTGGGTTGTGTTAACTACTCTGCTCTTCGACTACAAAGTATAAGAGTTTTTTCCCATCATAATAAATGACTTTCTTTGAAAGTTCTCAGTGTAACTCTAAGAACAAACTAAAAGTTGCCTCTTTTTTTGAGGTCTGCATTGAAGAAGAAAGTCTATGTAGCAAGACGTAATAGACCGCAGCCTGTGGGCAGAACTTCTGTGGCGAAGATTCGAAACAGGCAACCTTTCCTTCCAGACTAAGCTGTTGTCATGAGAGACGCTGAATCTTTAAAGAACTGTAAATGAGTAAGTTTTAGTGGCACCTGAAAACGCACATTAGCAAGTTGTGGGTTTTGAATTTTTAATTTATATCTCCTTTTGCCAAACCTAAAACTGAATTCTCAGAATACTTAGAAAATATTATAAATACTCTGAAAACGTAACGTTGTGGAACACGTTAGGTGTGATATCCTTCAACTGGTGAAGTACGTCGTGTGATCCCGCGAAGGAATTCTTTAAGATTTTTATAGGTTCGGCGAGTTACAGGAAATGAAAATGGACAATTAGGAAACGAGATGTTATGGAATGAAATACTTGCTTATCCTATGTGAAACGAATCACGTTTTAGACACTTAAATAGTACGCATTTTATCATACATTTCGTCTGAAGGTGTAACGAATAATTTTTGAGAAAAACTGTATAAAAGAATATAAAATGTTCAAAAAGACCAACAAATATACTTTAATGGATGAATGTAAGTTTATTATATCGTAACGACGGACATGTTTCGACACTCATATGGCCATGTTTAGGGTGGCAAGAACAAGAATACGGCGACTTGCCACATTCATTTTTATGACTGTGTTTCGGGCAAGGAAGGAGCTAATTCCTCTGTTCTCATTTGAGTTCCTTTCCACCGTACTTCACAGTCCTTCACGTATTTTTTCCCTTTCACTTGTTGCTGTACTAAGAGTACCACTGTGGAAATGAATGCAGGTTACTCTTGAAGCAAATATTTCACCAACGAGAAGTGACAGCGATGTCTCACGGATTCGCAGAAAGTCTCAGTGTCCGAGTGCCTGTACCCCGCTGCTTCGAATTCGTCTCCGCTACCGTAAGGAATTCTGAAACAAGAGACGCCATTTTCATATTTAATTCTACTTTTCCTCTCTAATTCAAAGTATGACATAGCTACGACTTTACGGAAGTAGGATTAGTTATTAGTTACATAACTTGAATATGAAAAAGTAAATAAAGTTTTATTTTGAAACAAATTGTAGGATGCAAGACAGCAGGTGAGGACATCATGTAATATGTTCTAAAACCAGGCTCCTCCCACAGCTTCCATTGGCTCGCAATTTCTGCATCCACGTATTGCTGCCAGACCTTGTATGTATCCCGCTACTTAACATTCTTTGGCATCCTCCCTGGTCCTTGAACTCTTGAAGATGGTGACATGTTCCTCCGAAACGTCAGGGACCGATTACCCAACGTCAGAGCGTCACACCCCACAAGACCGGAAAGTTCGATGACGTTCTCACATACCTTTTACAGCACTGAACCTCTCGTTCGAAAATGTTTCATTGTCATATATTTGTTTTGCTTTCCTCTGCTGACATGGGTACTTCTTAGTAATTTTGGCAACATTTCTTTTACGATGCAAACTTCACATAATATTGCCAAGTGGGCAATTTTTTGACACGCATTAGAGGCAGTGACTTCTGTTTGAGACTAAAACGCCACTGGGCGTATTTCCTTTTTCACAGCACATAAGTATGAAGCAGTTTGCAACATTTCGCAGACTAAATTTAAGTTACCGAGTTCCGGTTTCCTTTTTCCTTGTGCGGGAGATTAAAGACACGCACTTAAAATTACACAAAATGCTACTCATATTCGACTAAAAGGAGCAACAACAGACTGAAATTCTGACGAGTCTTTGTCTGTCTATCTCTATTTAACGTAGTTGTACATTTCTCAGAAGGTTGACAGCCGTTTGAAGTTCAACACTTACCTAAATACGACATGCAGAATGTCCTCCACAAGCGACTTCCGCGGCTTGATTCGTTGCCTGGCTTCACAGAGAGTTCTAAGAAAACAGTCATGCCCATTAACCCCGTACCTACAAGAAAACGATTTATAATTTATCTCCATCTGCACACATTACCAGAAGAACTAAAAATAATATTGAGAGTTTAATTTTTCAGCCCGTTTCCAAATCATGCATCTGTTACTAGCTCAACCGAGCAGTTATTTTTCATAAGAACTTACAGTCTTTAGCTGGCCAAGAATTCCGTCGTCTTGTAGAGAAACTTAATAATTAAGCCTATTAGGCTGTTCTTTTTTAAATCAGCAAGCCTTTCCTTAATTACACCCCTATTTATCTGCGTCAGGAATGCAGAAAGAAGAATGCGTTCACAAAAGAATGAGTAAAGCATGCAGCACATATGAGATGTAGGAAGGAACACACAAAATTTGAGCTGAAAAACCTGAACGAAAAATTCGTCTTGGAAGACTAAATGAAACTGAGATAAAGTAGTAAGAATTATCTTAAATATGTAGAATAGGGGTCATAGATTAAATTACGTTAGCTCAAGTTACGGAGTAGGAAACTGTTTTCATGTAGACGTTCACGTAGTTTATCTGTGTGAAAAGAAACCTTCTCTCTATGTGTGTTTGTCCGATTATGGGCGCCATAAATTATCAGAAAATGAAAACACGAACTTGAATCTTGGCAGTAGTTTTGTGATGATTATAAAGTATACTGTGCCAAATATAATCAAAATACATCCAGGGCGTCAGAATCGGCCCAAGGAGTTTCTGTATGAGATCTTCGTTGTTCTGGCATATCATGCAATGTTGATAGGTAGTTGGACACGGACGTGTCTTACATGCATGGCGATGTATGACTACATCAAATGTACGCTGCAAAGAAATCAAGCATTTTGTCCGAAGCAACATAACTCAGTACTTACAGCTCCATGAGTCCCTCCATCTTTCGGAACAGCTCCAGTCTCTGGCTGCTGTGTAGGTCAGAGTGCACGTATTCTGTAGAACCTCGTCTGTTTTTGCCTTTTCCCTTACCGAAAGCAACCAGGGGGTCGTTGGGCAGATTGAAGTTTATGTCAGCCTCGAATAGTGTGTTCCAAGTAGGAGTGGGGGCATTGGTGTATTCCCAGATCAGTGCACTGGCCAGGGACAGGTTTATCTGAAGTAACATTTGTACAAATTGGGGAAGGCTGAAACTACTTATAAATGGAATTGGAGATTGATTCCTCTGTTATTTATCAGCGTAGTTAACACCGAGTTTTCAGATACTTATCAACATATCTGTAAGCAGATAATATTATAAATATGTGACATGAAAAAATACCCTTGCAAATGCAATTCATTTTAAAATAAAAGGAACAGGAAATAAATAATGCAAATCTTATAACACAGCCGGTATTTTGCAAGTTGTCTTTAAGAAGACGAAGAAAGTAGGCCTGAGTTAAAATGTTAACCCTATTTCTAAGCATCACAAGAACAAGGCGTGTATAAACATGGAAATGTGATCTTCATTTGTTATAAAATTAGACGTTGTTTGGAGAAGACTGACCAGCTCCCTTAACCCCTCCCACTGTGTTTGGAGAGTCAGTGTTTATTCAGCAGAACGCAAAAATGGTCCCTAGAACAGGTCTGCGTTTAGTAACGAAGTAGTATCCTTGTATGGCAGTAGAACACTTCAGTTCGTCTACTTACTAACCTGTAGTGTCTTTTCGTAGTTTAGAAGGAAAGCGCCAGTAGATGAGCAAGGAGACAAGGAGGGTGTGGCTGAACGCACTATGAACGTGATTACCGATCAGTGAATAGATGATTGTTTTAAATGTTTTATATAAGAGCGCTATCATGTGCTGAGATTATGGGACATTAACTGAAGAATGCTCACTGAAGGAAAGCGAAGCATTCTGAGAAAATTCTGTGCCAGTGGTACTTTATCCACCATAATCCTCTCTTGGATTCGCCCGGCATTGAACGCGACCCTCTGCGGTGACAAGTCAGCATCTAATCCCCTGAGCCATGGAACGGTCTAATGGATTATTAACCCTTTAAAGACGAAGCGTATCTGTTTTATATAAGGACTCAGTGCGTACCGCGCTGTAAACACTCTCCACTTCGGTTATAAAAACCAATCTCTTAATGTTTTATAAGGCAAAAGTTGCTGTTTGTTCTGAGATCCGTACAAAACACATAAACGCAATGTGGGCACCACGTAGAATTTTTTAATGTTAAACCTGGTCGTATGTAAAGTTACGGCTAGGCTTTAAAAGGTTAATGTGAGCTGTTTTTTGCGTGAAGATGTCGGTGAAAAATGGCGATTTAACGTTTTTGAATAATGTGAGATTTATTTATCTGGTAAATAGCAGAGCAAATTGTGTCTTTGTGCAGATCTAAAACATACAATAACTACGGAATCTGTGGCAAAAAAAAAACAAATATGCAGCAGCTCCTCAATATGTGATTACGTGTGTGAATGAGAAAGCACAGGATGAGGAAGGATAGGGAGAGGAAGAGAAATGAAATGGGAATAGAAAGTGGAGAAAGAAGGAGCGAAAAGGGGTTATTAATACAGCGACAAAAATGAAAAGAAGAATATATTTTCAAAGAAGAAAGAGAAACGCTGAGGAGAGGAGTAGAACAGAAGAAAAACGGAGAACTTAATCATCACACCAAAATTAAAACTCTTCACCTCTGGCCAGTTCCTGATCTAACAATCTGTCTCGCTCATGTTTAATATTTGTGATTATAAAAAATCCCTTACCACAGCAACGCTTCCTTGTGGAAAAAATAGGTATCGTCTTTTTCTCGACAACGTCCTTGGACTTTTAAGGGTTTGTAAATCACAGCCACAGTACAGTATCAGTTCTGTGAACAGCAGCAGTGCACATACCCCCTGCATCGGTAATTTACAATCTGAAAAGTACGAACAAAAAAAGTGCTATAAATTTTTGAGCAATGGTGACAGTGTCACGCCCACGTAATTAGTAGGACAGTCTAGCAATTATGTACAATCAACTTGCTGACTTTTCTGTATCACATAGGCTTATTCTAAGAGTGAAATATAAGGGGAAATTGTGGGGCGGGCTTGTGAGGCGCCGTGTCCATTGGTAAATAGGTACAGACGTTTTGAGAGAACTTCAGGGTCAAACGGACGTAGAAGAATAGCCACGCTGGTAGATAATGGCAGATATTTACATGTTACGTAGGTGGGTGGGATGGCTCCCTGTTTACCGATCAGCACGGCGTAGGATCTCAGGAGACTTAAATACTCAGCTAAGATATGGTTAAAAGAAAGTTATGCAGAAATTTTGTGGTTAAATTTATAAAACAGCAATATACAACATTTTTACGTACACGATAATATTAGAGTAGGTCCTATATTCTGTGTGTTCTGACCATAGGAGGTGACTCAGAATGACTCAGGATTGAGTACCCTGTTGGTCTTTTTACCAGATGTGATGATCCTTCGCTTCTGCTAACAGAAACTTTGTGTCCTCCCAAAAGTATTAGATCTAGCGTCTCTTGATTGCTTTGCGTTTCTTTGTGATGTAAACTATTTTAATTAATTTTCCATTTTTCCTTATTTTGTTATTCACTCTATTGTTGTTATTTTTAAAGATATTCATTTCTAAAATGTCTGTTTATTTTTTACATCTTGAGTTAAATAGTGGTTTATATGTAGTACAATGATAACTTGAATTTTAGTGGACTAAAACGCGTATAGATCATATTAGACACAAAAACGAAAGAAGCTCAGTTATACTTGACGTATTTTAAGTGAACAAGGAAGTAGTGATCTGAGTGTAGAAGAATGTTACGGACCCGACCACATAACTTCTCAGTGTAATGTAGAAACCATACGAAGGTAGCATGAATGAACGGGAAGTGAATAGGATAGGGGTTGTTTGTTAAAATTAGCGTAAATATTAGTGTAGATCTGAATTCGAAGAAACGATTTTCAGTAAGGGTTAAGTTATGTCGTGTTATAGAATTAGGATAAAAAACTAGTCATGAAATTGTGTTGTTCCGAACATATAATTTCCTTGATTGAATTAAAACGCAACGGGATGACGACACGTAAGTTTATTTGTAAAGAAATCTGCATATGGAAGCCTGCTGAAAGAAACAATTTAGAATGTTACTTATGTGCACCTTGGTTTATTCTTATTTCATTGCTTTTCACTCCATTTATTTAAACACAAACCTAAAATATTGAAATTTTGACGCCATCTATTAACGCCTATTTATTAAGAAATTTCGTGGTTATGCACTACTTATAAATTTTCACGTCTCACCACGTATATTTATCATTAAATTACGTATTGCGTTATCCCCCTCACCTTGCGTTCATTTGCAAGGAAAGGATGAGCTTGTAATAACTTCCATGCTCTTCTACGAATTTTCTTTCTTGTTCAGTGCCTCCTGCTACTTTTAGATATGACAATGTGCCAAGCCACTCGTCGCTAACCTAGAAAAGTGTGATTGCGCTATCGAAAGTAAATATTTCTTAATTTTTAAGCGTTAAGTGTTTACTTGTTCAACACGATCTACTATACCCTAGTATCTTCTAAAACATTTGACTCACAGTTTTGAGACTCCTCTTAAGTTGTTCTCACTTCTGTCAACAAGCAGGCGACGATAGAACTTTCTAGGATGTTTCCGAATGATATTTCAGCTACAGACTTACGTCATGAAATGTACACTAATAGCAACCTTTACACGAAACACCTGTTTTTTAACCCAGGAAATAATAGAGTAGTGAACCTGCTAATTTGAAAACTTGTACTAAATAAGAACGGTCCTGAGAAGGGAATGTAATTGAAGCTAATAGAGGAAGTTAACGTATGACTCTAACGCCTCATAAGCACAGTTCATAGACCCCTAAAACTAAGACAGGAAAGCGGATATTTCGTAATGGCGAAAACAGCAGACTTTTTACTGATATTGTTGCTTGTATAGGACTGAATTACGTACAAGCATTCCCACAGAATCAACTAAATGTAGTCTAAAAGAGAACGTGTCAGATGTAAACATTATTTATGTGGAATTTCATGTAAATGACATCCAGAAACAATTATTTTCAATACTTGAAATGTTGACGGAAGGACGACATATACCGGAAATCATAAGATTGATAACACTCTAGTACTTGTAGTTGTTCAGGGTCCAGCGGAGAAAGTATTAGCGCTGGAGTTGCTGACGACGGTAGTTCAAAAACTGCTTCTTGCTGAAACAGGTTACGAGCTACAGCTCAATTTTTGCCTTAAAGAAAATGATAGAAACCGTTATTGGCACGACACTTTTAAATTAAGTTTCTTTTACCTTTTTTTCTACCAACTTGCACAATGTTCAAAAAAATGTGACATCGTAAAACCTCGGAGTGACTTTCTGGACACACTATACGTTCAACACTATCCTTTTAAATGTGCGAATGGTCCTTTCCCAACTTAAAGACATAAAGTTGGCTCAAAGCAGCTTGTTGTACAAAGAACTTACAGTCAAACAAAACAGTAGAATTAATTAAATTTTATAGTTCTTACTTCAAATAATTCTTCAATATTGATACAATGCAGAGATAAATAAGTTGTCCTTCTGTACTGTGCAATAACATTGTTAGCAAAATAATTTATTGCTGGACAAAACATGTTTTCAATAACGTGTATTGCTGTAAAAGAGTACGTTTCTTACACAGAAACCCCTCTGCTCGATATACTTTACATACATCATTTGAATAAATGCTCAGAATGTATTTCAATGGCCATCAGCACACATTTTGTCTGGCCCACTTTGACTCTATCTGGTATTCTAAAATGGCAGCGTGTAAGGGAATTAGACGCTGTGATGCACTTGAAGAAACAGCTGTGAGTATAAGATATTTGGAGTTTCGAAGACGATGAATTGGTACGCTATGTAATTACAGAAGTAAATGCTCTAGTAAAGAAAATGGGCATCTTGTTCCTAGAGATCTGCAGAAGGTATCAGTTGCTGGTCGATCATAACCATCTGCTTGAAACTCATCCCCTTCTCCATATGGAATTCTGTAAAGAGAAACAAACTCATGAAGCAGCAATTTGTCGTAACTCAACAGTACACGGTTTTACAGGAGACAGGAGAAACTTGACAGATCATTAATATACCAGCATTGAAGCATGTTATATTTTTACGAAAGTATAAGGATAAACAATTTTTTGTGGACACAATATTTTGATAGTAGGTGTGTTTGTAACCGAACCGTCTAGTAACGCAGGAATCTCAGTTTGACGAAATGTGTGGGGGTTTCTTTTACAGAACTGTACTAAGTGCGGGTATGTTTGTTGCAAGACACTGAATTTAGACCACAACTTGAACTCTACATGTAGGCATGTCAGGTTGTCTTTTCTTTCAGTGACGAAATAGCAGGGGGTTTGTTGCTATAGGCTCTGTGAAAACATTATTTAGAAAATATAGAACAGGTTTCCTCTTTGGAGGCTGTTCATCACCTAAATAATCAATTCTTGGAACCAATAGCTTGATTAGAACTTACGAGGCCAAGGTAGTGTCCCCGCAACTTTGTCTTTTGGTCTCAGTCTTTAGCCAGTTAAAAGAACTCTGCACATTCTTTGAGGTAAATATTAATATTATCAATCAAAATACTTCAGACAATATTATTATTTTTATTATTATTATTAATTTCTTACTTCTATTGTACGTTCTACGTGCCCTGCCCACTCTACCCTAATAATATTCTCTGAAAATTACAAATTATGAAGCCCCATCATTCAGTACGTATCTTCCTCTTCATCTTAGTTTTCCTCTCTTAGGCCGTAATCACGAATACTTGAAAGATTGCTGACTGTGTACTTTATTTCATTAGATAACAGTTAAAATGCCATCCGATTATATCGAGGTGGCGGAGAAAATATCTGGCCTTGAAGTGCGTATGTTCATACAAAAAAGTCAGACCTATGCTACACGAAGCATAACGTCACCCTGTGTTTCAGGTTTTAGTCGTAATGGTGGTCGCATTTAATGGCGCCTGTGTACCAAAAATAACATCAACAGACATTTTGACATTGTGTATTCTGTGCATTTCGATTGGATTAAATTTTTCATTCATAACACCAACAAATGCACCTCGATAACCCTTTAAAGACGAAGCGTATCTGTTTATACTTATATAAGGACTCAGTGCGTACTGCGCTGTGAACACTCTCCACTTCGGTTATAAGAACCAATCTCGTAAAGTTTTATAAGGCAAAAGTTGCTGTTTGTTCTGAGATCCGTACAAAACACATAAACGCAATGTGGGCACCACGTAGAATTTTTTAATATTAAACCTGGGCGTATGTATAGTTACCGCTAGGCTTTAAAAGGTTAATATACAAATACAATCTTGTATCGCTCCAACATATTTCGGCGTTAGGCCATCCTCAGGGAGCTTGAAATCTTGGTGTAGATTTCTCTGAGGATGGCGTGAGTGACTCTGAAACATGCTTAAATCCTAAAAATAAATTAATTGCAGTGTAATGCTGTCTTTGTTGTAATAGTTTCGAAATCTGAAGAAAGTTTAAACAGAATTGTAAGAAATAAAGTAGGAAAATGTTTTTCATTAGACATTTTTATGTACGGTGTATCCACTCCGGAAAATATTGTGGCTTCTCGTTTGGAGTAGAGAAAACGGTTTTCATTAGCGTGCCACTTGTAACCTGTGATTATTGTTAATAACCTACGTGAACATAATGTGCAGGATATCTTCCACAAGGGACCTTCCGGGTTTCAGACGGTGCTTGGCTTCGCACAGCATTGTGAGTACGCAGACATGGCCGTCCATTCCATACCTGTACACACAACATAGGTATTACAGTTCTACTCTTAGTGTGGCTCACTCACTGTAGAACAGGGCAGACTTAGCGCGTAGTGTATGTGCATAGACGTCAATGTTTTCACATAATTTCTGCACTTAGTTCAGGCGAGCAATTCAGCATGAATTTCATGGGAAACACAAATATCAAAGCTCGCTTCCTAAGCAGGTTCTCTTAATGTTTTATAACTAAGTGGTCAGTATACGTGCCGTCAGATTTAACGCCGAAGACTCTCAATTTTTTCCACATAATCCTTGTGTGTGTAGCTAATTTTTCTCTATGCACCATTGACACATACATTGTCATTATAGGTGCGCACTCTTAATTGCGAGGTACGAAATGAATATTCATTTGCGAGAGAATGTATCAAGAAAAATGCTGTGAATAAAATGGTATATTTGACAAATATAGGCATTAGTTTTGGAGCGACCCTCGTACAATATAGGGGTACGCGGTGGTGCAGTTAGTTGAGGCACTGCACTAAAAGCCGGAAGGTCGCGGGTTCGATGGAGTCAATGGGATTTTTTATTTACTCAATCTTTCCAGCCACACTATTGCCCTGGAGGTCGACTCAGCCTCTAACAGAAATGAGTATCACGGATATCTCCTAGGGGTTAAAGGCGGACGGTGCTTTAGGCTGACAACCTTGCCATTTTCACGTGCCGACTTTATAGAAAACCTGGGTGACGTAACAACCTTGAGCCCTAAGGGCCTGTATAATGTACAGCCATTTTTTGTCTCAAAATATCTGTTTCTCCATACATGTAGCTGCTTTGATATCAAAGGCATAAGTAACAATACAGACTTTTATAATGAACCGAATGGTTTATGCTGTTGCAATTATTATTGCTCAAACTATAATTAGCATTGTTGTTGATAAATGATATTTTTCTCATCAATCACGACGTTACTGTAGAATTTTATTCTTCTTCTGTATTACGATGTACTCAGCGTGATCGCCTGTAATCTTTCTCCTTTCGGTTTTATTTTCGTTTTTACTTAAAGTCGTGGTAGAGCTTTGTTGCATTATTTTCGTCCCAGCTCTCCTTTTCATGGTTTTTTTTATGTTACCGCCTTGAACTATTGCTGTCTGTGCAACTGGTCACTTGGCTGTTGAGTGAAAACCTAAGTAACTTATTACTATGATTACCATTATTATTATAGAAATTTTACAGCTGCCATTTAGTGATGTGTCTGTACTGAATAAATTGTTGCTAAGCAACGCTGGGGTTTAGTTTGCCCAAAGACAAGCCCTACCCCTGAACTCTTGTCAGAGTCTAGGCCACTTACGCGTCCAGGATTCCTTCGATGCTCCCGTACAACTGCCGTCTTTCTCGCCTGTGGAGGAAGTAATCTACTTCACAGCTCTTTGAGTACCTGCGACCCCTATAGCCGAAAGCCATTCGGGTGTTATTGGGTAGTCTGAAGCCAAGATCCCATGCCAGGACTAAATTCCATCTTGGGATGGGAGAGTTGGTGAGTTCCCATATCAACCCAGGCGACAGGGTGATTTGCAACTGCACAGAATAAAACCTTAATTTCTCAATACCATTAAACAGAGACAAGCCTTCTGGGGCGATCATTCTCTTCAACACAAAACAAAACGTGAACGTTTCGTAGGCCTTCCTTGTTCTCATTATAAGAAACTGAGAGGAGAGATGGCGGCATGTGACGGATTCATTGAATTAAATTCTTAACAAGACAGTACATCATCATTATGCTACACATGTTTATTCCCAATATTTTACGACAAAATATCAGCTGTAATCGTTGAGGTATTGGAAAATATTCTAATAAGACGGGTTGGGATATCGTGGTCGGTATAGAGACTCCCTACGGGCTGGACGATTCTGGGTTCGAATGCGGGTGAGGTCAAGACATTTTCTGTTCTCTGCATTCGTCCCTGCAAACCACGCAGCCTCCTGTCCACTAGGCACGGGGGCCCTTTCCCGCGGTAAAGTGGCCGGAACGTGGAACTGAACACCCTCTTATCTAGCTACGAAGTTAAGAAAGTATAGAGTTATACCTTTACTTTCTCTTTGTGCCTGCATGACGGGTTACGCGAGGACCTTTACCTTTACCATTACGAATAATTTAGTAGAGCAGATAATAAATTTCTCTTCAGATTTAGTGATTACTATATGCATTACTTACTTCAAAACTAAACAGTTCTTCAAACTTTCATGTACGTTTGTGTTTCGTACGGCCCTCCAATTGAACTGCTATTTCACCAAGCTGCATTACCAGTACTTATTGAACAAATATCCGCATTTATGGGTGTGGAAAGACCACATTATCTCAATCACACAATCATTTGGAGCAAACAGACTGAAAGCCAGAAATGCATGACATAATGAAATGCGTGGAACGTTTTGAGACACAATGCACATTTCAGTTACATAACACGGAATTCCACAATAAATTTATCAGTCATCAATTGTTTAAAATCCTGTAAATTATTGACAACCCTAAGGTAATAACTAACATAAAGGAAGCTTTTAGGCGCTTTCGCGTTAACCACGAAATCGCGTAATTGCTGCATCGTGTATCAGCTCGGCTCGAACTGGACAAATTCTCGAGAAGTTCCATATCGAAGACTTTTACAAATGCTATCCAGAACCTCCAAATTTGGTTAAAGTCGAAGAAAATCTCGATCGCTTAACGTGACGAACTCAGTACTTTTATTGTTGACAGCATTAGGAAATATTTTGTAGCTTGACAACAGTGAAAATGGAACCAGTTGTTACATTTCCATGGCAGCACTGAATAATTGTTTATTTTTGACAGCATTAGGAAATATTTTGTAGCTTGACAACAGTGAAAATGGAACCAATTGTTACACTTCCATGGCAGCACTGAATAATTGTTTATTGTTGACAGCATTAGGAAATATTTTGTAGCTTGACAACAGTGAAAATGGAACCAGTTGTTACACTTCCATGGCAGCACTGAATAATTGTTTATTGTTGACAGCATTAGGAAATATTTTGTAGCTTGACAACAGTGAAAATGGAACCAATTGTTACACTTCCATGGCAGTACTGAATAATTGTTTATTGTTGACAGCTACAAAATGTCAACAACAATACAAAGGAATGTATTTGTTGCGTTTCCAAAGCAACACTTATTAGCAGAACGCGCCACGATGTTATGTTAGATGACCGTTGCGTATCTTTGTGTGTTCTGTTCAGTCGAATCCCGAAGTAATAACCTAAACAGATAGAGGCCTGGACGGTCCGATTCCAAATTCTTGCATTCTCGCGACTTATGATTAAGTAACCTAATTCACTTAATGTCCGCAGTTGAAAGGATATAGATAAATGAGTAAGGATGAGTGAATCATACAATTTACCACAGCAGTACTTCCAGTTGGAAAATTCAAATATCTCTTCCACCTTGAGAGTTTCTTTCCCCATCCTAGATGATCAAAGTGACATTCACAGTTCTGAATCGCGATCATCACAAGGGCTAGACATACATATTTTTTCATGATTGTGGAACTGTAACCCCTGCAGCCAACCTGTGGGAAGAAAATATTTTCCGTAATCTTAGGTCAATAGCACACTTTCTTCAAAATTATTGTTATATTTGTTATTATTATTAAATTGATAAGTAATTAATGGCAGTTCTCTTTTGTTGGATATAGTTTGTCTATAAATAAAATTTGGTATAATTCAGCACGAAAACTTATTTCTGTCCACTATGAAGTCTAAAAGAAAGGCAGCAGTAAAGAGTCTGATGTATTCTTTAAATTGTGGCGTTCAACAGATTAAAATTACATATAGGCTATACTGAAATCAAGAGAAGAATATTTGCAAGTATTTGGAAATAATTATTTCGAAAATCTTTTCTCTTCTTGCTTCTTCTAAATTTCTGTCTCAAAGAGAAACCTAGAAATGAAGACTTAAAGAAGTATCTACATGTTGCACCTTGGAAATTGGGTTCCTCATTTTGGGTCACAGAAGTTATATAATTTACAAAACAAATACTGTGAATAATATATGGTAAAGAAAACAAGTAAATTTTTTAAGTACTGAAGGCTGTAGTATGCTGTAAACAAGAAGTGCACACTCTATTTTAAACCGCGTGAAATTATTTTATCTTTCTCGAAAGCGTCTTTCTCAAATTCGTTAACGATTTCTAAGATTTCTCGTGATGTTTAAAAGATTAGAATAGTTTATTTTGAGCTCCTCTTTGTGCAAAGAACGTTTCATATTGGTGTCATATTCAGCAAAAAGTGACAAATTGATAAAAGATTTGTGTACTAGTTGCAAATAAAACACAAATGCTTGTACAATATGGAGTCACGGATGAAGGTGGTTAACACTTCCCGTCCGCGCTGCATGCTGGTACTCCGCGGCCTCACAGGCCACCTGTCCGGCCGGAGTACTAGTACTTCCCGACTTTCATAAATTCGTTAAAGCCCATGAAAAGGAATGTTGGCCTTATGCTATGTTTATCGTTATTTCTGTCACTGGTTCTTACAAGTGTTTTGGAAAATAATTACACCAAAAAGGTCTACTGGTGTTTTTTGTGCGTACTCACGGTAAAAGACTCCTCTGCTAATGTCTATGAGAGAGAAATAATATTTCCTCCCTGCTGCAGCACTGCCTTCAGTTGTGCCCTGTTTGTTCGTGTCACGTCCGTTGCGGTACATGCGGCTAATGGGAAGACTTGAAAAGCCGCCTTGACTTTCTAACAAAGTATGTAAATAAGAATAATCCTGTTTGAACTTTACCAAGCAGCAAGGAAGCTAACAGCATTCTTGAATATAGAGAGAGTTCTGTATTATAAGTTGCCTTATTTAATCTCTGGTGTGAACTGGGAGAGGTTATATTATTGAAATATTAACTTTGGAATATTCCCAAGCCTCTTTATGAAAAATACTTCGCAATTTTGAACATAGAATTCTCGATTTCTTTTGTGGTCTGTTTTGAGAATTACGAACTACCATAACGTGTGTTATCCTATGCCACTTTAACTCCACAGTTTTATACTGGTGTTTATACTTTCGTTTTCTTTAACCTCTCTGGTTTGTCGCAATCTAGATCTCACTTTGGTGTATACACTGCAATGGCTAAAATACTCAAAATATAATTTTATTGTACATAGTTTTTCAACATTCACAACCCCGTTAGTTGTTTGTTTATCATTACTGAAAACTAAAGCGGACAGGGAACGTCGTAATCAAATCCTTTTCTCGTTTCAGTAGAGGCAAATATTTGTTCTCAGCCAGTTATACGTCTTTACTTGCTTGTGGAGGTATAGATCCAGACTTTCTTTATCGTTTTTACCAGATCAATATATGATGTCAGTGTCACAAACCGCTCGCTGTACCCCTTAAGCAAAACTAGCTGGCACTCCCTGAACAGGAAGCTTCTACTTCTCTAAATAAATGAATATTTTAATAAAACTTCTTTGTTTTACCTTGCTGGAAACATAAACGCGGCATTTCGTACCACCAGAGGCTACACTATGCGTGGCTACGCATAATATTACCGTGTAATCAAATCTACGTAGAAAGAGGAGTTATCCAGCAACACTTATCGTACTGTGCAGCTTCTTATTTTAATATGTAGGGTAATTATTTAAGGAAGGTAACGTGTCCCTTTTGGATCGTTTCCCGTTGTGGTCCTCCTGTTCTTCACTCTATAAATTTGTACATTACATGCTGCTTTAGATCACCCGTTATATACAGGGTATACACAAAAGAATGGTGAGGTTTCAAAAGTTAACAAGAAATTTATTTCTCACCTTACACCGGCACAACGTACACCGTCAGCAGCGGCAACTGTCCAAGTATCTCAAACGCTGTCTTTAACGCTGTTTACATACCACCATTGCCCGTGTCCCTCAAGAAACTTCGTGATCGGATAACGCATGCACTGCAGACCATTACAGAGGACGTGCTACACCGTGTCTGGGATGAATTTGATTACCGTGTGGATGTGTGTCATGTGACCAAGGGTGCACACATTGAAGGATTGTAATTAACGCATGAGAAACTTTGACAGTTGCCGCTGCTGACGGTGTACGTTGTGCCCGTGTAAGATGAGAAATAAATTTCTTGTTAACTTTTGAAACCGCACCATTCTTTCGTGTGTGCCCTGCACGTATCGTTTTTTCCTTCCTACTTGCGAGGTTTCAGGTTCTCAGAGCGGAGCTCCTAAATATATTTTTATTTAGGAGTAGTCCTGTCAATTTGTGAAAAGTTGCCGACATTTCGGGAGGTCACATTATCTGTCAGTTCATGGTATTTCAAAGTTCTATATTTGACTGCACTTCAGACGAAGGTAGTAAGATTCTCCGAAACTTTGGTAAATATTTACATATCAACACGGCGGCATATTCAAGGAGACAAAAATCGCCATTCCTGCTTCCCTCACACTGTAGTAATCTGTTAAAACGTTTTGTAAGATTTTCTCACCTCTTTCGGTGTTTCGTTCATGAAACAACAATTTTTCGTAACCCACAAAATTTGTCAAAATGAGATTGCCGGATTATCGGAAAGTTGAGTTACGAACACACTTTCTGTCAAAATATCGTATCCATAAAATATAGCTTTCCCTTATATATTCGTACAAACCTAACACGCTTAAGTGTTGGTCTGTGAAGTATGTGTCAAGTTGTTTCTGTCTCCTGTAACATTGTGTATTGGTGATTATGACAGATTGCTGTTTCATGAGCGATTTATTGCTTTGCCTTCCCATAAATGTCCAGTTAAGGCTTTTTGTTGGAATTCATCTCCCTCAGTTTATATTATGGCTTTGTCTTTGCCATTTTTTTCCACATCTCCCAATATAGACGAGTTTCTAGGAAGCTTCCTTTATTGTGCAAAAGCTGTCCGGCCATGTTCTCCTGTATTTAAACCCGTTACTGATGGAAGAGACATTCTGAGTACATGCACTCTATTTGTACCTGTTCGAAAAAAGTGTAATTGGAATACCAAGAAGGAAATGTAAAGGTGTCCTCTGCTCGGGAGCGGCCTGGGGTCGAACCCGCTTATTTCAAACTTAATGTAGTATACACAGCACACACGCCTAAAGTCATACGCACACACGCACACACGTTTCAGACTCCGAATTAATTTCGGTATTTTGTTCATTCTGTATAACTCCGTAGTACTCCAACTGTGAGGTCTGTTCAGGTGACAGTGGGACGCAGCAGAGAGTAAGGGCATTCTGTGGACCAAGTCATGCAGGAGTCCTGGCTCCCCGCTATCTCATATCCTTCTGCGTCTTCACCATTTCCTCTAGGAAACCTGCAGACAAAACAAAATAAAATAGAGCCTTTGAAATATTCAATAACCGACCCGTGAAAGGGGAGGGGATAGAAGAGTAGGCTGAGATTAATTATTATATAAGGCTGACGGTAATTAATACCGATGTAATTTAGAGAGTAAGGCTGTCTGTTTGGAGTTCACAAAGACATAGTAGGGGATGGAGACACAGCTTCATTCGTTTTAACTCGGCACTAGGTACACGGGAGTGATGAAATTCATTCTGCCCTAGGGCAAAGAGCCGCCTTTGCTGATTATGCACGAGTCTATGTGGGCCCAGGGGCGATCTGGATGATCAGAAGAGACAAATCTTAGCTGCGGCCAGGATTTAACCCGCGATTCTGCATTCGTCGATCCTGTAGACTGACCGCTATACTCACAGACCTAGGGGCCACAAACATGCGTCCAGTGGCTAGCAAGCTACCCGCCGTGTCTTTTTATACAGACTTCTTACTGCTCCTTTTCTTATTACAGAAAAATTTCCGACCCAGTGTAGAGGAAATTTTAGTTAAAATGTTTCTTTTTCCTCGGGGTGAAATGTGCAAATATTTGCTCTGCCTGGATACATAAAACAAGCATCGGCAGATATAAGTGTGAACGAAATTGTGTACTTGATTGTTATAATGCGTTTCGATTTTGTTGTTGAAAGTATGAAGTGATCCTGTTGGTTTGTTTGAATGTAATGACAAAACGTGCCCTCCTTAATGCGTAAGTAATGTGCATTCTGCGTTGAATTTAGAAATAATTTCATTTGACCTCCAACCGTTGTTAGTTTGAGACCCCTACAAATAAGCTATCAAGACTGCATAGGGATTTCAGGGTCTGCAGTGAGACTAGACATGAGAATCGATCGAACGCATTTACTTTAGAACATTTGTAGTTAGTGACTGAATATTTACGTAACGTAGTGGAGTTACTAAGAACCGGAGGGGAAGAGTTGAGACTGTTGAGCACAACGGGCTACACTCATAGAAGTACTTTGTGGAGGAGAACGCTAGTAACTGTGAGATAAGTATACAGAGAACGCTAGTAACTGTGAGATAAGTATACAGAGAACGCTAGTAACTGTGAGGTAAGTATACAGAGAACGACGACAATTACAGAGAGAGTATCGGTGTAGTTTTACCTGTTGTTTCGTATGGGTGTGAAACTTGGTCTGTCACACTGAGGGAGGAACAAAGACTGAGGGTGTTCGAGAATAGGGTGCTGAGGAGGATCTTTGGGCCTAAGAGGGACGAGGCGACGGGGGAGTGAAGAAGACTACATAACGAGAAACTTAATGACCTGTACTCATCATCAAATATTATTCGGGTAATCAAATCGAGAAGAATGAGATGGGCGGGGCATGTAGCACGTATGGGGAAAAGATAGGTGCATACAGGATTTTGGTGGGGAGACCTGAGGGCAGGAGACCACTTGGGAGACCCAGGCGTAGACGGGATGGTAATACTAAAATAGATCTTCAAGCAGTGGGATGGGGCATTAACTGGATTGAGCTGGCTCAGGATAAGGACAGGTGGCGGGCTGTTTGGATGCGGTAATGAGCCTCCGGGTTCCATAAAATGCGGGGAATTTCTTGACTAGTCGAGGAATTGTTAGCTTCTCAAGAAGACCTCTACTCCATGGAGTTAGTTATTTAGTTAGCTAGTTAGTTAGTTTGTTTGTTATTTGGTTGGTTGGTTGGTTGGTTGGTTGGTTGGTTGGTTGGTTGGTTGGTTGGTTGGTTGGTCGGTCGGTCGGTCTCTCGGTTGGTCGGTTGGTTGGTTGATGGGTTGGTCGGTTGGTTGATTGGTTAGTTAATTAATTAGTTAGTTAGTTAGTTAGTTAGTTAGTTAGTTAGTTAGTTGGTTGGTATCGGTGTATTTATAAAGTGTACAAGATGTAGATCAACACACGACATGCCTATGCTGGCACAGAGGGGAGGTGCAGGTGTAGCTCCAACCCATTCGCAACTCGGCACTAGGGCGTGCGTGATTTACACAGTGTTTCCCTCACCAGATGTTATAAGGATAATGGAATGAAGTAATAGGAGATGAGCTGTATATGTAGCACGCGCGGCACGTTACTAAAACATGTTTAGTATTTTAGTCAGTAATCCTGAAAGAAGCAGACTTACCTGTGTGGTTGCTGTTAAAGTACTTCTTGGAAGAATGATGAATGAAGTCTGGTATTGGAATGAATCCGCCACTGAAAACAGTGGCGGATTATTGTGAATAGAAAAGTGAGCTTTTAAGTTTCTTAGTAGTCTGATAGTTTATGTACAAGCTGATCGACCATCATTTTCTCAGTAAGATTCCATTCCTTAAAGTTTTGCTTTCTGGCGAGGAATTTGATTAATTACTGAGTCTAGATTTCAATAGGAGAGTCACATTTTCTCACAACTTTCCTTCCTTAGTCGCGTTTAAGGCAGTTAAAGTATTTCGTGGTTGCTTTCAGTGGCTTTGACTTGAAATATTTTGATTTGTATTTGACTCCCAAGTTTCTGTATTTGACGTGCTGTGTACTCACGTGAATAGTACGTGCAGTACATCTTCTACGAATGATCTCCCTGGCTTTAGAAGGTACTTTGCTTCACATAATGCTCGATAGATGCACGTACGGCCATCTTCTCCTTGGCTGCAATGAAACAAATTTTATGATCAGACGTGTTAATTCTTGTAGTGTTTCAAAATATTAATATCTTCGTATGTGAGGTGACTTGCTGATGGTAAATTTTGGAGAGCAGTGTTTCCTGATGACCTATCACATATTTTATCATCGTTTTTGACACTCATCTTTATTTTAGTATCTTGTATGATCATTCCAAATGACAAAATTTTTCCAACAAAAATAATATCCTTACTCTTATGGTCCAGAAGCACAAAGTTTTGAACTTCCTTCACCCTAATATTAAGAAATATTCATTAACCTTTTAAGCCTTGCAGTAGCTTTACGTACCACTAGGTTTAACATTTAAAAAATTCTACGTGGTGCCCTCATTGCGTTTATGGGTTTTGTACGGATCTCAGAACAAACAGCAACTTTTGCCTTATAAAACATTAAGAGATTGGTTCTTATAACCCAAGTGGAGAGTGTTTACTGCGTGGTACGCACTGAGTCCTTATAGAAGCAGATACGCTTCCTCTTTAAAGGGTTAAATACACGTATACAGTCTTTTGTGTACGTCTTTGCAATGATTCTGGCTTTCTGTAAGCTCTCGGCTTCATAAAATGTACTTTTTGTCTGGTTGCTATCGTGCTTCAAGCTGGTTAGATGTCCGTCCTAGAGTTTTGCAGTAATATTCATATCCTTACAAAGCTTCTGACCCTCTGTAGTTGCAAAATCTGAATCGTCACAAAACTTTGGCTGACTGTGTCGTTCTAAATTACGGCTTAGCTGATATTCAATCTGGGGTTATAAAAACGGCCTTAACCTGCATTAAATATTTTATTGATTTTCATTTAAAGCACATGTATTTAAAGATAGAACAGTTTTACCCTCAGAAGGCACTCGGGTAGAAAGGATCTGGTATACATGAATTTTCGAGATTTTAATCAATTTCACCACGAAACGTACGGAAAAATAAACGAAACTCAAGTATTTTACTATCACTCTCATCCGAAACTACTTAAACAGTGGAGTTTGTAAACAGTCGTCAGAGAGAACGAGAAATATATCAAATTTTCTGGATTGCCGGAAAGTGTGTATTATTGTCATTGTTGTTAACATGTGTTTTAATATTACCATTATATTCTGTTACAAACGTTAAAAAGGTTTACGTAACGGTCAGTTATGTGATGAGTGCTCGCCTCTCTACACTGATGCTGAACGAGAGATTTTGACACATCTATTTCCGAATACTTATTTCATTTTCAGCCTTCACTTACCTTTAAGGCAAATTAACCCGAATTTCATTATTCTTAACGAACACTTATTACATGTAAGTCAATTAGTGATCTCTGACAAAATACCTATAACAAATTCTATTGCATCGTCTTGGTCTTAATGAAATTAGCAAATGACAGAAGGCAGTGTACATGAATGCACACATTTTTATACAAAGTGTGAAAGCGGTAATTTACTCACACATCCAGGACATCTTCCAATTGACGGTAAAATTGACTTCGGTCCCTCCTGTGCTGATGGTGACTTTGGTTCAGACCATCGTTCTCTCTGGAGGCTATCTTATAATTAGAGAAGAACTCGGTCATGTTTGGAAGTTTGAAGACCAGATCAAATTCCATGATATTATTCCACGGTGGACGACCAAACGTTGGAACATCCCACATCAATCCTTTAGTGTTAGATAGGGTCACCTAAACATGTGCATTTAATAGAGTGTCTATCTGTTGCAAATTTAGCTGTACACGTAAATTGGTATGTGTTTCTAAAACATACATACAATGGGGAAGTCTTATCTGTTCGCATGACTCATCTCCGAAAATACTTTTAAAAAATGTGAGAATATTTGTTATTGATCTACACCAAATCTTGCAAACAAAAATTCGATTTCGATTCATATCAGGGAATGTATGCCTGATGTACTCGTACGTGAGGTAAATATGACGTTATCCATTCTTTACAAAATGTTTCGTTTTATGGAGACGTGGTACAGAAAAAATAAGGCATGCGATAGCTTCTTCAAAATGCTTTTCACATATTTCTAATATCGCCTACATTTTACGAACCCTAATATAAGTATAGGCTTAAATTAATTTCTCTCTCAATACCGTCACACGTTTTATGTTTATTGTTTGAAAAATACACTTTTGTAGGTAATAAATTTAAAGAGAATCCAGAAGACTTAAAGTGGAATGTGTGTATTGAGGAAAACTTTGTAGCAGTAGTAGTAGTAGTAATAATAATAATAATAATAATAATAATAATCATCATCATCATCATCATCTGAACTGCATGAAACCACAGTCACAATAAACAATAATGGGTTCTCCTTTTCATCGTAGAGGAGGAATTTAGTATAAAAGGATCGAATTTTTAGCAATGCCTACACCTACGTCAAAAATATACCGGATTTAAATTTATATATTGTCGATCGTTCATCTGAGGTTATTGCTCTTTCTGTGTCTCTTGATACAGAACTTTTCAAAACACTTTTTGTCTCCTTGACTTCATGTTTTTTCTAATGAAGACGCAATTATTGCGACGGGCTCGGAAACTCTTCATATTCAATGCATTAAATGTCTACAGTTACTCAGTCGGCAGATGAATGTATGGGACAACACTGTCTTTTGGGATGTCATGCCAAGTGTTTGGTAGAAGTACGCTAAGATTTGTAGTAACATGCAGCCACCAACTCCACTGTAGAAAAGGAAATATTTTACTTGGTAGTTAAGTTAGGTAGGAAAAATGTACCTACCGTGCAATGTTTGGGTGCAGACAGTTTGAAATCCAAGCACAAGGGAAATATCTGATAATTTTCAATTAATTGGCACAACAGGAAGACGGATTTTTAAACGTGAAAAAACGTTTTTTGGTTTAGGAATTACGATAGGTATCAAGGGACAGTCGTAGACACAGGTATCATAAAAACACGTTTTGCCTTTGTGTGTGTGTGTGTGTCCAGGCAGTGTGTTTCAGTAAACAAAGGAAAAAAGTGGTAGCATCAGAATGTCGATGGGAAATTAATGTGTTTGTTTAATCTCCTCTGATATCTTTTAAGACAAGTAATGGTTTAAGATACAACTGACGAAATTAGTAGAATGTAACTTTTTCAAAATTTTGCCCCTGTTTTGTTTGATGTTATCAGTTTTCTCTACGTACTTCAGTCACCTTACAGCATTACGTATGTATATACTTAGTGATAAACAACCTTATAGATTTTCTGAAACATATATTAGAAATTGAAATATATGTTTAATATTTAGAGTAACACATGGTTGACGTCTCAGATAATTCAAAAGAGGCGCACTCACAGGCATAGTTATTGTTATTTCTTCCTTACTTTACTCGTATTAAAAACCGCAGGAGAGAAATGAAGAAACCGTCCCTGTAATTCCTTGTAGACTGGAATTAATTTATGCCTCGTCCAACCTTCAGTTGAGAGAGTTTACTACACACTTTACAGTCACTGTAGCTGCCTTGCTGCAAACAGTGATTTTACCCGAGACTTGGGTTTGTTACAGAGATGCTGATAGGCATTCTAATCTTCTGAGATATGACTACATGTAGATCAGTTAGAATCAACTGATCTTCCGGAGAAACGTCCTGCTTTCTGTTTTTTACATCTCGAATGTCACAGAACAGCCGAAGTATTTATACTGGCTGTAGCAGCGTGGCAATTGTCTGTTTAAAATACACTCAGCAGTGCTAAGTAAGCTACGTTCTCAACTGAATATTGAAGAGTATATATATATATATATATTGTATATTACAAGCTGGTTCCTACCTCACAGGAAACAATCCATGCTGCTGTGTTGGAAGGAATTTCTTTATAGCAAGAATTACATGTAACAAGTATACAACACGATGTGGGATAAATGGACACTTTGTAAATATTAGAGAAGCTGGTACATATAATTACCACAGGGCCTTACATATTTAAATATGTGTGACTTTATGTGATCCACATAAATTTTCCTTTGTAAAATAAAAATTCCATAAGACCTTCGTACATTATGAATGGGACAACTTTATAACGAAGATTAAACTAAAATTTTAATAAACTGTGGTTTGTCAGCTTTTCGCGTGGGAAGTCGCTCTGTTGAAATGATATTATCCGAGGGTTTCAAAATCTTAATTTATTCTCTCCACGCTCTGTGTGGCGACGGAAAGTCGTAACAAGCAGTTATTTATTTTTTAAGAGAGATTCGTGGAATGACAAAGTGCAGTTTATTTTAGCTTCAAAAATCCTAAAGAGAATATATGAGTCAAACCTTTGCAAGAAGATAGAACAGCATATAGACTGACTAAAGCCCAGTCGTTATTATACGTTCCACCAAATTTAAGATGAAATTTTGCGTTCAACTCACGGGGTGTATTGATGGGTTTTGTACGGATTACAAAGCAAACAGAGGTTACTTACCTAAAGATAATCAGTTTATTGAATTATATAAAGGATCTGAGTGTGTTTACGGCGCGGTAGGAAATGAGGTTTTTTTTAAACAATTCAGACCACCTGTGGTAATCCAGAACGTTTATATTTGTACCAAGAAAAGTGAAGTAGAAATAGAATTTTCTATATTTTTCAATGTCGGGTGGACATGAAATACATTGTTAACGGAATAATAAACTCCTATATACTAGCCCAAATCTTATAACTACAGTACGACTTACCACAAAAGTGCTACCCGCAGGAAACGTTAGATAGCGCCTCTTTCTAGTTAGTATCTTATTTTCAGCATCTTCCGCAACACTACCACAGAAACATATGGATACTGTTAAGAATACAACGAAAAATAAATAGCGTTTCATTTGTAATAGCTTCGCAGTGTCAACGCAGGGTGCAATGACGATGGTACTGAGAAGATGCGCATCTCAGATGTATGTAAATAACAAGTGGGTCAGAAGTAATCAGTGGAAGGATTTGTAGGAGGTACTGCACAGTGTTAAATTCTATTCACAGAGTGTGGCATACGGTTGTGCTGGCATGCTCTAAAAAGGGTGGCCAAAAATAGACGAAAGATAACTACGAAATCTTTCGTGGTTATACACTTGCTGGTTCTGGGAATGTTTGTTACAAAAAGTAACTCAGTGTACCAGTGTTATGTTGGGTGTAATATTTTGTCTTAAACATTATTCCCCAACATGTCTAGACCGACGAACACATCATAAAGTGTGGCTAATTCTGCGGATCCCACCCCTCAACCCCACCCCCCTTTGGCCCAAGAAAAATTCTCTTACTCGTGGATCCTTTAGACACAACTAGGTGTAACATTTAAAAAAAGGAGTGTTTATTCGTAAGATCACTTAAATTATAAAGACTTCTAAACCAACGTAAAAAATGTATTTAAAAGACAGTAACATTCCTAGTTTTACTGGTGACACTTCTAACATCAGAAAACTTAGAAGAGAAAAGACCTTGTGTATTTATGGTTTGAAAATATTTTGAATTCAAATATTCTTGTTTGGTGAAATCTGGTCTGAAGTGTATTTAATGTACATCACTTCCTTTTTCTGTTGGCTGCAATCATATTTGAGGTGCGCATTTTGCTCAGGCATCTGTTATTACACTTTTATTTTGATATTAGTGGCGAAAGTTGGAATAAGACCCGCAACAACCGAGCTGAAGAAACTGGTATAATGTAGTAAATCTCTGAATCCAAGAAAAACAAGTCATTAATTGAACACTAGAATTAAGGCTGGCCCGAAGTGTAGTTTAAACATACGTGACACAGCGAAACGTCTGTAACGTAGTATTCCTCTACATTTCCTACAAAAGAGCAGAAACAGCGTAATCAGAATGGTGTCTTGTCTGTCGGTTGAACGGCTGAGGGAACGTAATTCGATTCCAAGCAGGGAGAAGGAATATTCCTCTTGTCCGAAACGTCCAGATCAACTCTGATATCCACACAACCTCCTATTCACTTGGTATAGGACGCGGTGTCCCAGTGGTTGTAGCGACTGGGACGTGAACCTAACCATCCACCTCCATCTAGTACCAAGGTCAAAATAAGCAGAGCTGTACACCTTCTCTCGCTTGTGACATGCAGAGTGAACAGAGACCAGTTTTTTCTTTTGTCTTCTTTTAATCCGATAGAGAAAACATAATAGGGGGCCGCGGTGGCGCAGTTGGTTGAGGCACTGTGCTACAAACCGGCAGGTCGCGGGTTCGATTCCCGATGGTGTCAGTGGAATTTTTCATTGACATAATCCTGTCGGTCGCACTATGGCCCTGGGGTCGACTCAGCCTCTAACGGAAATGAGTACCAGGAATATTTCCTGGGGGATAAACGCGGCCGGTGCGTAAGGCTGACAAACTTACCACCTTCAAGCGCCGATTGTCTAGAAATCTGGGAGCCTCAACCTCCTGGAACCCTGTGGGCCTGTCCAGGCCTGTAATGGGGCTGCTTTTTTTTTTAGAGAAAACATAATTTTTCTTCGCTTTCATAGTGTCAGAAATTTGTATCTCTTTTGTTCCAAAATTATCCGGTTAGGACTTCTTGCTCCTAAGGCTTTTATATTTCGTACATTATTTCATTTTCTACGTGTGCTGCATTTTCTGCGTACCTTTGACTTTAACATCTGTGTTGTACATCGAACCCACTGTAATAGGTATAATTTTGTAATTCTTTGAACGCCTGTTGAAAGGCCTTGTGATTTCATGTGGAAGGATTTCATTGGGAAAATTGGGAAGAATGTTACCGGTTGACTTTATAGCGTGCGTCATCATGATATTGGTTGTGCGGATTGGAGGTGGGTCTAATTGTAAAAGGAGTGAATGCAATACGGAGGCTTATTATTACAGGTGCTGAAAGTGCGCGTTCTGTTTTCAGGGTGTGAGATAAGGTATTAATTCTACTATTTATTTGTGGATCTCCAGTGTTGCTTGTTTTGTGATGCAGCTTTATATTCAGAGCGCCTGTTTGGTTTCTTAAGGTTCTGCGGTCACAGCCTTCTATAGTTCTGAAAATATAATATTCTTGTCTATCCTGCTATTTCCAGTTAACCATTTTGGGCGTTAGAATATCGTCAAAAAACGCATGTTTGTCCATCCCTGTGGTAGAGAGCAGTCAGTGTGACTGACAAAACAACAGCGCAATTCTCAACACGAACTGTTCGATGTCTAGTCCGGTTCAGCACAAAGACCTGTGTGACGAAAATATATGAGTGAGAAGCTTTCAGAGACGATCGTGTATTCAAGCCGAAGTTTGCAGTTGCTGTGACGGAGGCCTGTTGGTTGTGTGATGGTTCACAATGTGTACCTGCAGATATTTGCTAATGTGTAGCGATAAAAGTTGAAAATGAAATTCGGGAGTAAACTACTCATGTCCTGCGTCATCCCCTTACTACCATTTCTTTGGGTTCACATGCCCCGTTCAGCGGTTTCAGACTGTGCTTTTGTTATTACCTTAATCACTTTATAACTCAAGCAGAAATTAAGAAAATATTTGTAACCATTCAGAATGGTTACAAATATTATAAAAGCTGTTTTATGCCTGTGTTCTGTGTCATGATAAGGTGTAAGATCTGTGGATGTTAATTCAGTGGCATTTTATCTTACGAACTTAAAGTCTGGAAACACGCACATTGGCACAATTGTTAAATTATTTATAATATTTTTCAACTTTTGCTCCGACCACAAAGCAGTGTCACTTCCACACTTTCGCCTGTAGATAAAGCCATTTTATTGAACGTCTTATATCGAGGTACAGGTCGTCCGTGTTATACCGTAGCACAGCCAGCACTCTTGTTGGTATCCTCTTATTTTTATACTTATTGTCATTTTTTAGAGCTTGTACATTTTCGTGATGGTCAGCTTTACGGACGGCCAACTTTTCTCCGGCCCAATGTAGTTTTCGACGTCTTTGAGCCATCTTTTGTTACTCAGTCTAAAATAGAAACCAAATCTTGTATGAGGTATTAATATTTTACTCCATGTTTTTATAAAGTGTTATAAAGATGCGAATGTATTTTATGCAATGATTCCTAATCCCCCCCCCCCTTGCTATGGAACTGCAGACTGCAGCAGACACGTCAGTTTTGTCTGCGGTAACAAGCATTTCGCATCTCTAGCAAAAAGACGGATATCTATAATCTGATTTTTTGTCGTCTGTCTGTTATCGTTACGTCCGTCTGGTTCTGGTATCTTTTATTACGAAACACTTTCGGGACGCGTAGCTTTTGCATAGTTGTCAAATAGTTAAATAAACTGCTTACCTGCACTTCGGAAGAGAGACGTACATTCGGACAGGACAACAAAGTGGTGGGGTGTGTAATGTCATAAGACTGTGGGTGGTTCCAGCAGAGATGTCGGGCAAGCAGGGAATAGACTTGAACACTTGCGTTTTGCACCGTGCGCTTTGTCATAGATATCGTATATTTGTTCAGACTCCTTATCAGTACTTGGAGGAAACCTGCAAGAAAACACTAGCGTTAAGTAATAATCCTGATATAATACAGATCATAAATTACAAATTTATTGTGCAATACTATGTTGTATTGTAGGTTTAGAATAATAGCAGGAGAGATGGCCTAATCAGAGAGAACTAGAAAACAGGAGATAATTCACGAAAGTGACTTGTACGAGTCTTTTGTTACTGCAAGTTGATTTGAAAACTGAGTTTCAGCAATTTAATGTTATGGTGCGGTAGTCTTACAGGGAGATTTTATTTTGCGAGGGTGCTCCGTGGCGGAAGAGTCGGACGCTCCTCTGGTCATGTCGGCAGGCCCAAAAAACTTAAGATCACTTCACGGAGTCGTAATTTGTGAAAGAGTTTGGGTGGCGTGACGGGAGATTTGTGCGCAACATAGTTTGACTAATTCACAGAGCGGAGTTATTTGTGAAAAGTTTGTAATCATAGCGTAATCTGTTAAATAATGTGTGCCCGGTTAACGAGGGTCCCAGATTTCTTTAGGATGCAATACTGAAGAAATAGGTGACGGTTGTATTTACCTAAAATTTGATACTATAACATAAAATGTCACGCAGTCTCAGTTTCGCCTTACTGCTTACTCACTCTAGCACTGGATCCTCTTCTATATCATTAGTCCAAGTACCAGCAAGACTGACAGTACACAGAGGTGTTAGCGTCAGGATTTTAGGTTAAAGAAGAAATAATCTTCCTATCGGCCGCATTTTCATCCATTTTTGTGTAATTCTTTCACGTTTATAATATTTTATCAGGAAAAGTGAATGGCTCTGTATAGTAACTTTGCTACAGGTTGGACGAGTGATAAGACATGGTTCGACGCCCGGTAGGTGTAAGGTCGTTTCTTATCCAACTGTCCGGACCGACTATGGCGCCCACCGTATCACCTGAGGAACTGACAAGGGGAACTCGTTTCGTGGGATGAAAGCGACTGAAGCGTCAAGCTGACCAATTTCCTTACGTAGTTCTTGTCTTGAAAATGGCTACTGTTGTACCTCCGCCCTCCTTAACACCTTCATAACACGGTCCTTCGTTAAGAATAGGGATATCTTTACCTCTGAATTTCTCTCATTACTTTTTTAGGCTCAAAGTATCTAGGAGAAGGTTATTTTAAGAAATAATGGTTAGGAACATATGTGTGAAACAGGTTTCCAAAACTGCTTACGTGAACACTGCATAAAGAATCTCCTGCAGAAAAGTTCCCTTCTCAGCCTTCCGTCGACCGGCTTCACATAGCGCCCGCAGAATACATTCACGGCCGTGTAGTCCCATTCTGTAAAGAGAACATTGGTAGTCCCCATTATGACGTATTGCGAATGGTCGTAAATAAGTTACATTTTTTGTGAGAGTAAAAAAGGTCGCTTTACAGGCTATGAATTTATGTATGTAGTATTGTAAAGGAAGGAACATTTTATAACCTAACTGAAAGCGTTCTTGTACGATTCATGTATAGAGCTACATCACTTGCAGAAAGATGAAATCAAAGTAGGCATATGATATGTGTGGTACAAAGGTTGCTATGAAAATTTGTCTTTCCGGATGTGACTTGATGTAGTTTGTTAGGTATCTGAGCTTTGATGAAAAGTATTTGTCCGAAATATTGATACTTAATTTAAAACTAGGTAAATAACGACTAGACAGTTTCTTTGAGCAGAGTCCTTCTTGAGAAGGCAATATTTCCTCAGCTTGTCAAGACATTTGCCTCGTTTATGAAACCCAGAATTTCGTTACGATGTCCAAAAATTCCCGCCACTTTTCTCTGTCCTGAGCCAGATAAATCGCATCTAAACCCATTTCGAATAACAAATGTTCTGCAGTTGCATAAAAATAATTGATTCAATCAGTAAATCGGGTCTGAGATACTCACGTAGTAAGGACGGGCTCCAGCTTCGCATAAAGTTCTCTGCGATGTCTGCGGTGAATCATTTCTGGTTTCCTTTTAAAGAAGTGAAAATCAAAATTTTGTTCAGTTGGCAGTTCCCAATTTGTACCAATCGTATAACCAAATATTAAATCTGGGCGAAAAATTCCGGCGGCTTGAAGGCAGAAACCGAGCTGTTGAGAAAATAGGCCAGAATACAATTTCAGCGTTATTGAATATCACGTTACCACCTCTTGAAAGTAATTTACCTTTGCTTACAAATGACTTCAGGCAAACTTGTCAAGTATGATTTTGTTATTTGAATATATTTAAACACAAGAAGCAATATAAACGCTCCTCCACTTACAAACATTTCTCCTAAAAACTTGCAGAGGTATCAACAAAAGTATGTTTATGTCCAGTTATGTCTTCGGACCGACTCATAATTTCAGCCACCACGTAACAGATTAAATGTTGGTGGTTGTTCGGTATTTTTACCTGCTTTCCCAGCATTTGTGCTAGGCTAAATGTGCAAACACTGTCACTAACTCTTTAAAGAGAGTAGACAGGTAACAAGGGAACTAAAGGGAATTAGCAACAACACATCTACAGTGTAAATAAACCACATCTGTGTATCTACTGGGCATTATACAACTTTTCAAGCCACTCCCGGTTCAAAAAATGTACAATATATTGTACCGCAAGTCATTCTACACTATAGGTGTAGTTTATATTCTTTTATTTTCATTTTTTGCAACTTCTTTAATGTACACAAGAAAAAAATTGCACAAATCCACTTGCAAATAGTTTTCATGAACTTATCTCTAGCGAAAATCGAGGAGTGCCTGTGCTTCGTGCTTCACAATTAAAACTAATAATAAGAATGGGTTTATATTTACAGGGTGTAGAAACATTGTGTTTGATATTTGTGAGCTGTGCTGCGTCGGTTTTTGAAGTCCTTCCACAGTTTCAGCAGACTGTTAGTTCTTGTCTTCTGACTTAATTTTATAAACAGGAAAAATCAGCTATACGTGTATACGATCAATGTATTAAACATAAGTTGTAGAGAATGTGTGAAACTGGGTTCAAATTTTTCTGTACAGTATGCAACATCCAGCTTAACCTAGCGTTCAGAAAATTACACTAAAGGGTTAATTACTCGTTTTCCTTCTGTATTGCTGAGACCTCTATGTACATATGTATATGGATGAATAATCAAAAGTGAGCAATGTACACAAACGTGTCACTGCATATCCCTCAGTGAACAACGGGTGCTTCTATTGCTTGCTGTCTGATTTCTTTTTCTAAGCATTTTTCTGTTTGAAAATGACCTACTATAATTTTTAAATGGAAGGTCGACCACAAAAAACTGGGGCTAGATTTTACGAAAGACCTCAGTTCTTGTGGGACACAAAATCAGAATTCTGTAGAAAGCAAACAGCACATGAAAATGCACTACAGGAAACTGTGCAGGATCTGAATTTTCCGGAAATCACCGAAGAGGACGTATAATGGAAAATCAAAGCAGTTCGTATCACGTAGACTGCTGAGTTAGCTAAATACTAAAACCAGATAACAGTGGTGCGGAACTGCCTCACGTTTATATGTCGAAATGTTTAGGCTCATAGAAGTACATTCATTACTGCGTGGACTTTGTATTCCACGAACCTCAATGTCAACAAAGGCTGTTCCTTTCAAATTTTTCTACATTCATGAATTAAACATCACAAACAACAGTGAACTTAAAACGCACGATTTCGGTTGCCGCCATTTTAAATGAACTATCCTGTTCAGTGTTTAAGAAAAAAGTAAACTGAATTCGATTCATCCACTGAATTCACTTTGGATGATTCGTCCTAAGTGATCACCCAGAATGACCAAGGTAAACGAGCGTTTACCTAAATTTGTGTAAAACTGTAGCAAGCCAGTCAAGATGCACTTACCTGAAGAATGCTGCCGTCAGGAAAGCTGAGATACCGCTTCTTCCTTGACAAGGCTTGATGATCTAATAGAGATGGGTCGTCTGGATCCTGCATTGCAGTGATGGAAAATGGGAATTCTATGACGAAGATGAGGCAGTTCAAAACTGCGGACCGCATGGCCTACTGCTTGATGAATTCGACGCAATGGCAGCAGACGGAAGTACATTAATTCTGGGATGTGTGAGGCAGTTTGTAATGTGTCTGACAATGTCGGACTGACGGGTTACATAACAACCGAAATTAATTGTTTAGGGAATATAAGAGCTATGTTAAGTAGAATTAGCAGCATGATATACTTTATCCTCCCGCTGATTGGAGCAAAAATTATTACCGCATGTCGCTCCGTGAAGTTCCTGAGGCTAATTATGTATTCGGTTTTGTCTCATGACAATCTAGAAACTGTATTAAAACACAGTCCTGTCGACCTTCTTCTTCTCTTCTTGAAGACGAAAATTTCACCACTCAACGATCATCATGTGCTGTTCATTATTAAGCAATTTCTGCCATCCGTTAAGTCGGCGAGGTCTGCACGTTTCTTGTACGGATATGAACTGCTAAGTGCCAATAGAACTAATCTTTAGAGTTAAAAACTTGTTCCTCTCGAGCAAGGAGACTGAAAACACATTCCGTTACTATGTGATATTGTGCAAACATAAGGAACGTGTTTGGCTGGAAAGAAACAAAAATGCGTTATGTTGTTTTATTTGTAATGACAGTTAACGTACTGGAAGGATATAGAATTGTTTACACACATGTTCATGACAAAACAAACTGTATCTTCAGCTGCGTTACTTCTTGCCTTCATGAAGACGAACTGCTTTGCCTAATGGTACCTTACTGTAGTATACATCACAGTAAACTTTTCTTAACCGCATTGACCCCGCTGTATATCAGCGAGGATATTATCGCAGAAAAAGTGTCCCATTCTGTGGGAATTAGAGAAAGTAATATGGTGTATGAAGTTTTAATGGAATAACATTATTTTCAATAATGTGTTACTGCAGATAAAGTATAGCGTCGTATCTGAATAAAATCACAAAATTATTTTGCCTTGAACAAATTAAATTCTGCATATCATCATCATCAGCAGCAGCAGCAGCAGCAGCATCGTCATCATCATCACAGTCCCCACAGTCCCGTAATTTAAGACATGAATAATTTAGTAACACTAACGACAATTTTATTGAAGAGTCCTTCTTCAAAGCTGAGAGACGCTGTGCCTGTAAAGAAATTTCTCACCCAAATTTGAATATATGATTTTATTTCGAATTGCTTCTGAGAAGGAATTTGCAGCATAAGGTTAACGATCTCGCTATTATGTGCTCGATTTGAGTACCTAGTGCAAAGAATACATAACAACTTGGCATTAATGTTCACTTGAAGTAGAACGACAGTAAAATCTCTATTGAATTACGCTACATTTCTGGGTATATAAATGGTATAATGCCTACTTTTTTGCATACTTTGATGCAGAATATACCTGGCCAGTCGTCAAAAAAGGAAATGCCTATATATGGGCTACTTCTATGCTGCATAGTCCAAGACTTTAAAACTAGACTATTTTAAAAGCTGTTTTAATAATCGATTTATTATAAATTGAACAGCATTTTAGTGTACACTACTTAATTTTACCAACGGTTTTTAGGACTGTTAGAGATCAGAGTGAAAACAGTTCTTTAAAACTATGACACTCAAGCATTTCTGTCATAGTCGTGTGTGTGATGTGAACATTAAGCCTGCCCGGTTTTAATTTTAATAGTAGGCCAGTTGTGCTGAAGTTTCAGTCAGGGTATTAATACCTTAACCTTTTAAAGCCTAGCGGTAACTTTACGTACCACCAAGGTTTAACATTAAAAAATTCTACGTGGTGCCCACATTGCGTTTATGTGTTTTGTACGGATCTCAGAACAAACAGCAACTTTTGCCTTATAAAGCATTAAGAGACTGGTTTTTATAACCGAAGTGGAGAGTGTTTACAGCGCGGTACGCACTGAGTTCTTATATACAAGAGATAGGCTTCGTCTTTAAAGGGTGAATGACAACTCGCATCCCGTATTTTCTTTAAAATGTCTTCTCAAGCGGAAGCATATACGTTTACTATGCAATCCTATTTAGAGCGTAGGGTGTTAATGAGGATGGGTGTGTTTGAAAGGACATTGAACCGTACTCACTTGGTATTGAGAACAGAGCACTGTTCAACAATTGAAAGTTTTGCACTTTGCGTTTGTTGACCTGTGCGTGGGAACGTTCTTCCGCCATCTTCAGACGCGGAGATGAATGAACCAAGTGCAGCTTCATTTTATTCTTCCAGACTAAACGGTGGCATAACCCAAAGCGGTCACAGTTATAAATTCTGAACTAAAGATTAACACCTCTTTTCAGAGATGATTTTAATTTTATCACTGAACTCGATGTAGTCTGTTTGTTCATATTCTTTCGGCATAAGGCTTCTTATATTTGGAAACATTTTAAAATGGATTATTACGTATGTTCTTATCAGTATCTTTTTATGGTTTTAGTACAATTTCTTCTTACGTAGGCACAATCATATAACTTATATTTTTATCTTACACATCTACATCAATATATTTACTGGCCGTTAGGAAATGTTCTGTGATTGTGCTTATGTTATCAGTTTGTCCACATTCCTTCAAATGTGTTTTGAAACTTCTGACGAAGGTAGTGACGTTTCTTTCTGCTGTGGCAGTCATGAAATTGTTTTATTAGTATTTTATTGCATAAGTAAATTCGGTCTGTCTTTTATAAGAGCCGCTGCATCAGTAGAAGTCCACGTCCTTGAAGCAAGAAGGGAACAACTCCCAACAAGCTTGCTTTGTTCTGTGGGCACTGTCGTATTTCATGAAATCTCCACCCACCTCCCATTCATTCGCCATCTCGCTTTGGGGTAATCTGAAAAAGAACAAATCTGTTAAGAGTATTTCTTTTTCTTTCATAATATTGTACGTATCTTAGATTAATTAGCATGTGAGTATTCTCATTTCATCAGCTACTTACTTATTGCGGATTTATAATATCCTGCCTGATGAGCGTACACCAGAGACAAGCACTAAATACAACATATTCTAGTACAGTCGCTATTAACCTTTTAAAGCCTAGCGGTAACTTTACATACGACCAGGTTTAACATTAAAAAATTCTACGTGGTGTCCACATTGCGTTTATGTGTTTTGTACGGATCTCAGAACAAACAGCAACTTTTCCCTTATAAAACATTAAGACACTGGTTTTTATAACCGAAGTGGAGAGTGTTTACAGCGCGGTACGCACTGAGTCCTTATATAAAACAGATAAGCTTCGTCTTTAAAGGGTTAATTGTAAATTATACCTACGTGAATATGGCATGTTGGATTTCTTCTAGGAATGATCCCTTGGTGCCCTGTGGACGCTGGCCCGACTCGCACAGTGCCCGCAAAAGACATGTCTCTCCGTCCAAACCCATTCTACAATTTCATAGCACAGATATTCAGTAGCCATTTTTAAATAAAAATGCCTTGAAATTGTTAATCTTACATGTCATTTTTTGTAGTAATAATTATACTATCTGTCCTTTGAGTCTAATTCTTTTATTTTATGTATATCAGAAATCTACTTTCAAGAGCTGCGAATTTTCCTGTAAGTCTGTCTCAGCTTGTTCCAAATTGCTACACACATATGGAAGCTTCTAGCCATGAGATACCCACAGTGGGGCTTGCCAAGAAGATACGTAATCTTAAGACGACAGAATCTCGGAAACTTTTTGAACACCCAAATTATTATACATTATACAAACTTACTTTCTGACCAACTGCCGTCTATAGGCCTCTTGTGCTAAAACCCTTCCTAAAATTCCTAAGAACTTCAATTAATTTTACTAATTTTTCTTAGTTGTTTTGTGATACTTGTTTGCTGTCGAATATGTTTAGTTGTTTTATAAGTAGTGCTACTAAATTCAACTTAACAGAATTCATGTCGTTGTCTGTTCAGGAAATATATAGCTTTAAATAAAAATACAGGTGCTTTAGACTTTATAACTTTGCTATTGAATGTTTCAGTGTAACCTTGCGTTAAATAATTCGCCGTGTTTGTATGTGTGTATGCTTTAATAGTGACAGTTCATGTTAGAACACGTTTAAGGGACATCCATAGGTAACACAAGATTTAACTTAAGGCTACTAACGTGTTTAACATTGGCAGTAGTTTCTGGTAGAAATCGATCCTGTCTCTGCGATGCACAACTGCAGATCTTTTGGGAAATTTTAGACGAAAAATGTTAGTAGGTAGTTCCCAGTTTGTACCAAAGGTAACGCCGTAGTACCAGATACCGTCAGGGATGAGTGAGGGGAGCAACAGGCAGAAGCCCAACTGAAAAAAAAATATATTAAATCATAAAAGTCACAAGCAGCCCTCTGTACGGTGGGTGCTGTGGGCCATTTATCTGAGAAATGGGGGACATGGCGTGGTGTTAGCCACTCACACCCATTTAAGCCGAGCTTAATGAAAGAGTGGAGATACACTTCTTTCCCCATCTGGGCTTTCTAGGCATGTTATAGGATCAAATGTTTCGTCAAAGTAAAGTTATCTCTGACCACGCCGTGAAGATTTGTGTGGTTTTGACAGTATTGCTTTACTCTTTCTTAACCTGTCCACTATACGGAAGTAGGCTAAGTGTTCGGCTTCGCATATCAGCCGCTTCATCCTTGGGGAAACAGCCCCCGCCACACATGGAATAGGAGACTAAGGGGCCTTTACGTAAATATTTGTTTCTTTTAATTACTTATCTTTATATGCTAGGTGAACTTTGAGTTTTAAGTAGACTTCAAGTAATCAACATACCAGATTATAGAATGCCAGTGTTTCTGAGCAATCAATTGTGCTACTTTAATCTGAATCGTAAATTTCAATTTTTCTTTACAGATTCAAATAATTCAAGTCACAGCAATCTGACAGCCCTCATCGCACCGTTGTTGTCATAAGGCAAGCGTCATTTATACCATTCTGTCTTTCACTTGGTTTTTCTAAATACCGGTAGTTATTTTGTAACGTAATATATGAGTCATCGTCGTCATAATAGTTTGTAGGACAGTCGAAGATAAGAATTAGGGATTGTTTCAAATTCGGCACTTTTCCAGACACTAATAAATTCACTAAATGCTATTATTATTAAAACGCTATTATTTTTATGGAAGAGCTAAGTATTATTCGAAAAGTTTGTTTCACGAAATTATCCATCGTGATTTAATAGAACTGCTGTATGTTCTGATAATACGTAAAGATGAAGGTCACTTCATGACATGTCTATGCAAGCACAGAGGTGAAGTTCATGTGCATTGCAAACCCAGCGCTACAAGGGAGTGCGTGTTCAGCACAACCTCCTCCAGACGGGAAGGGCCCGGCACCCATTGCAGAGGATGCTGAGTGGGCCTCGGAGCTTGTCAAAACCTCTCGCACCTAGGAATTCGATCTCCAGAAGGTCTAGACCATTGCGAGTCGCATTCTGACAATATGTACGGGTGTTTAATAAAGGTGAATTTGCTGTGAGAGTAATAAATATTTTTCTGCAATGGATTTGTTCATAAATCTTGATCCTAGCCTAGAGCTGACAGTATATTTAACCTTTGAAAGCCTAGCGGTAACTTTACATACGACCAGGTTTAATATTAAAAAATTCTACGTGGTGCCCACATTGCGTTTATGTGTTTTGTACGGATCTCAGTACAAACAGCAACTTTTGCCTTATAAAACATTAAGAGACTGGTTTTTATAGCCGAAGTGGAGAGTGTTTACAGCGCGGTACGCACTGAGTTCTTATATAAAACAGATACGCTTCGTGTTTAAAGGGTTAATGCTTTACATGTACCACCCATATGTAAATCTCAAACCGTGGTGTTAGGACTTCCAGTTTTATTGAGTAAAGTGTATGGAATAACAATATCTAAGGAGATGTCATATGACAGGAGGAGTTTGTAGTTCAAAAATTATATCCATGCAGTTTGATTGGAGCCACTTTTCGGTCCATCACTGCAACCACCACATAAATATGGACAATATATTTTTTATATGCTATTCATAGAGTACTTACTTGTAAGACGGAACCGGACGGGAATGAAACGTACCGCTTCTTGCGGGATAAACCCCACGTGCTTACATGAGATTCATCAGACAGTGTAATGTTGGCAGCACTGCATAGCATGACTAAACAGACAGAAATCAGGGCGCAGGCTACCCATATCTGAAATCGCATGTTGTTCCTGCCCTGCATAGAATGAGTTTAGATTTAGTATTTGTGCCATTATCCGCTCTTACCACTACTTGAATAGAAATGTAATATCTGAGCAACAACAGCCACAGCGCTTCCCTGTATAACGCCGAAATTTCTACACTACAGTTTCCATACTCACAAGCCAGCATAATGTGTACCTTGCGGTAATTGTCCCTCAAAATACACAGTTAAATTACGTAATGCAGAAGGCTTGATATGCTGAAAATGCAAAGAATTTATCCCTCATGACCGTGTAACATTGCTGTTAATTTTGTGACAAAAGAAATTATTTTCAAATTAATATAAGGCATTACCTGATATTTATGTAACAAAAACGCCCTCCACTTTTGTACACTGATGTCGCAGTTAACTACTTTGTAACAATCTTGTGCAATTACTTCAGTTTAACTTTACGTATTTACTAAGGCGTTGCGTTTGCTAAGCGACGATGTGACGATTTGCACATATTAACTTAATCATTTATAGAAATGTAAATATGAAGTGAACGTCTGGATTCGTTTGATGTTAATACACAAGATTAATTTCATATGTTTTCTTACAAAAAGCAAAATTTCCAGCATCTGGGTAAAATCAGAATCAAATACGTGCAAGTCCTACCATTTAAGTAATGTAATGCAATCCCGTTATAGGCCTGGACAGTCCCATAGGTTTCCAGGAGTTTGAGGCTCCCAGATTTTTAGACAATCGGCACATGAAGGTGGTAAAGTTGTCAGCCCTACGCACCGGCCGCTTCTACCTCCCAGGAAATATTCCTGGTACTCATTTCTGTTAGAGGCTGAGTCCTTAAGTACATTAATATAAATATAAATGTAAATTTTCCTATTTCTTCTTACCTTTATACTGCCTGCACTTTGCACAGAGATAAGTCATTCGCGTCTCTGAAGGAAGTTCACCGACTGGAAATATTTTGTGACCTGTAAATTAACTCATCCAGCAATAGGACTGCCACAGCTGCAAATGTTAATTTGTGTTATGCTTATTGTTTTCTGTTCTGTAATTAGTAGCTCCCACTTTGCTCTCGGCTGCAAATTGCATTGAAGCCCGGCTGTTCTTTCAGTTTCAAGTAACAGGTGGCCATAGTCTGATGTGGCAGTTATTCGAATTCACCGGGGTGGGCGGGGGGTGGGGGGTGTGTTATAGAGCCACAAGTAGCGAAAGCAACTATTGACAGCACAGTCCTTCGCACTCGGAACCACTCGCGGAATAATATGTTTTTGTTTAACTAACCAGAAATAAGGTATTCTGTTATATGTAGACCAGATATATAAGACACAAATATGGCTCATATATTATGAAGCTGTTCCTGTAAATCCGTAACTTTCACCATAAACGCTGGGTTCAGGTACAGGAATACAAAGCTGGAAGCGCTGTATTTTCTACTGATGAAATACTGCAGCCTGCTGCCAAATGTAAAATAAAATTTTGTGAAGTACTTGCCACAAATACTTTTTTCGAGTTTCTATCTTAATTTCATTATTAGTCGTGTTGATGTTAAGCACAGAGCAGAAGCTGAAGTTTTTGCCCCTGGGGCAAGCTAAGTGAAATTCGCTTCCGCCTCCCGTCAAAAATACTTATATTATTAGCCTTTTAAAGCCTAGCGGTAACTTTACGTACCACCAGGTTTAACATTAAAAAATTCTACGTGGTGCCCACATTGCGTTTATGTGTTTTGTACGGATCTCAGAACAAACAGCAACTTTTGCCTTATAAAACATTAAGAGACTGGTTTTTATAACCGAAGTGGAGAGTGTTTACAGCGCGGTACGCTCCGAGTCCTTATATAAAACAGATACGCTTCATCTTTAAAGGGTTAAATTTGTATACAATATAGTTAAATAAAACTTCACATACTCATATTAACGGTGAATTACATTTGAATTACTTTTACAATTTTCATAACCTGTTAACTGAATATTTTAGTTCAAACGGCAAGACTTTGTCTTGTTTTCGGGAGGTTCCCTTTCCGAATCTCGCCAGACACACTGGCTATGCTATGAACTGTTGTGGTTATCCTAAGTAATTGCCACAAAATGCCGGGGCTAGGCCACAGATGACAATATAATACGGCGCATGCGCTTTGCATGCTGAACAACTAAGGCTACAGACACACACTCAGAATACGTTATTCTTTTTACTTTCCCACGGCAAGAGTGGTTACGCGAACGCGCCTCAATGTTACGTTTATACGTACATTTACCTGTTTTGTTGAAGCATAACGATGATAAAATTTACAAAATGTGAAGCTCCAAGCGTATGTGAAGGTTCTAAGTACTGTATCGAAATATTTTCTAAACGTTAGTTACTGCTGGTTACTTAGCCTGCGTCAGTATTTTTCTGGTCACTGCCCACTCTCTGGGGTGTTCTTCGTATACGCAATTTTACAGTTGTGGTTTTGTTGCCGTATTCGCAAGACTGCCATTACTCGGACAAGTACCCCTTTATTACTGATCTTTTATAATAAAAACACTGAAATCAAAAATTTTTCCCTTTATGAATAACAACTTGTATGGCACAAGTTGGTGTGTAAATAACTCAACGTAAATTAAATGTATGACGTCAGACATTCATGATTGGTTATGATAATTTATTTAGTTTCTCTTTCTCATACAGAAGATTAATAAAGTTGGCACAGTTACAGTTGGTACTTCACACATTTTCAGCGGGTTTAAGAGTCATGATGTGAAGTAAGGAGATAGGACATTCGTCAGACATTTTGTTGCAGTCTTCAGCCACGTGATAAGGATAAACCGTGTGTGCTGCTCCTGCTGGAATCCTGAAATTAAGTAAAATTTTACCATAATTTTCACAGATCATATTGTCAAAACGCCGTGCGAAAGTATTTGTAATTTGAGATCTGTGCTCTTCTGGGATATGCAGCATTAAGTGGCAGTTCTGCACCACTGTTTCGGGAAACCTATCTGTCCCATCTTCAAGGGTCAAGAAGTCCCAAGAAGAACTACCAGTCAACACTGCGGAATAGCCCAGAAGAGTGCAGCTGTCAGTCACATTGCGGCGGAAGAATGAAATCATGCATGTGTGTAATTTGGTAAATTTTTCCGTACGTGTAGATGTTAACAGAATTCTATTACACAGAAAATGTTATGTCACCTAACGAAATGAGGTTTTTTATTATATCTTCGATACAAAAAAACAGATTTGCGTGTAAGGCTTACAATTATTCAGTTTGTTTTTCATTGCTGACTTTAGGAAATATTTAAGGAATTCTAATGTTTCTGTATTATGCGCCGAAAGGAATTTAAAATATGAAAGTGTATTGGGTGTGTGTGTGTGTGTGTGTGTGTGTGTGTGTGTGTGTGTGTGTGTGTGTGTGNTGTGTGTGTGTGTGTGTGTGTGTGTGTGTGTGTGTGTGTGTGTGTGTGTGTGTGTGTGTGTGTGTGTGTGTGTGATAGAGAGACAGAGGAGAGAGAGAGGATGTGGGGAGTTGTTCTCATGACCTTTGCAGGTTATTCGCTGAAATTTTCTCTATGGCTTTTTGTGAATATCGAATTAGTATTGCACTGAATTCAGGAAAACTTTTCGTTTCAGTACTTGAATCTTCAAGCAGCAACGCTGCTTGAAGATTCAACTGTTGTGGGATGCGACGCTGTATCAGCAGTGTAACATCCCTGAAGACTTTAACCTCTCACACTCTTATGTTTGAAACTTACGTAAATATGAGTTTTAGTAGCTTCTGAAAGAGGGTGTCCGTTGGAATCACTAACTGGGCCGCTTCACACAGGAACCTCAACATACACAAACGTCCATTGAGGCCGTTTCTAAAACAAATTATGGAAAATATAAATGCTGGAAGTATTTAAATGTTTCAAATACCTCACAAATGCAAGATAAGCCACCACTCTGTGATCACTCGAAATAAATAAATATGGAAACCTTAAAAGCAACTTCTACAAGCAATCCTAGCGTATTGTAACTTCTCTACATGGTGCGTGCGATGTCTAAAAATTTCAGCAGCAGCTTTACATACTGTGTGCACTTGCTATTGATCCAGACTGTGGCGCAGTTGGTGTAGAAATAAAAATTTGGAGCGTTAATACACCACACAATTAATTATTTATCATTTGTACCACTTAAGTTGCTTGTACAAAGAGTAAGGATAAATGTTGACGTACTCATCTATTATTGTTTCAAAATTTTCATACAGGGCTCTTCGATGAATACGGAAAGGCCCGGTTTTTGCGTCTTCTGGTAGGTCAAAGTTTAATTTGTAACCTGCAGCATAGGCAAAGACCGCCGTGTATGGAAGAGTGTTAGCCTTGAAGTTGAGACGAACCTGACAAAAGAACAAAAACACGTTATTAACATTTTGAGCACGAACTCTTACAGCGGAAACAAGTCGGCCAATTTCACACGTTCTCCTCCTTCCATAATATTGTCGGGAGCATGTGAAATCACTATAAAATAATTTCGGTATATCATATTTAAATGTTTATTTTCACGTTTTAATACATAGATACACAAACAAGAAATCCTTTCCCAGTGAAGTAATTTTGTGCCCAAAAGGCACGCATCTCGTATGGTGCTATTGAAGTTTGTGTGGCAAATTATACGTGTCGAAAATACGAAGAATACTATGTGATTTTACATGCCAAATTGGATATGTTGTCCACGTGTAAAGCTAACTTCAGATATGTCTTATACTTATTTTCTAGATGAAATGTGGATCACGGATTAAGATAGCTGATTAAGAAGCGTGAAACTACATAGCGGAAAGGAACCTTAATTGAAATTGCCAATCAATTTTCAGGCCAAGCAACTTTTCACATTACTGATATTTAAGATAAGTAAAGCCCTCGAATTTTTAGTTTCAGTATATCCAGTGAATAACTAAAATATAAAATGTATTTAAGACAAATACATATTGTGTATTGACACATAAAACCGGTGTAGGTAGGCCTCACTTTACAGAAGGGCTAATGAACAGTCGCGTATATTTGGACATGCTAGAATATGAAGCTTCATGCAGCTAGTTGTGTGTTTTGACGCTAAGAAAAACTTTGTAACCGCTCTTTTAGCACTACGTCATATTGTGCGATCGCAACCGATTGCCCAGTTTCTGGAGTAGTAGTCTGAATATATGACCGGTTTCTTGGCCATCACTTTCACCTTGCCTCAGCCTGACGTTGAGATTATATAAAGAAGAAAGGGCACTTTTCAAAAGTGACGTGGCTAAAATAATTAAGTGGAAGAACAATGAAAATGACAAATTCAATTTCCCGTGATATTCGAAACTCAACCAGGAAGAAATAAATTGCGTTTTGTATCGCCGTATGCGGAGATAATGCGGATTTCTTGTTAACAAAGACATAGGAAATGAAAGTTCGTATTACGTTTAGCAGAAAACTTTTTCTTTCTTCTCTTTAATGGCATCTATAATAAATTTTTATAGAGATGGAAGCTTATCGAAGTTAACTGTCGCCAAATTCCTTAAATACTTTATCTTCATTGAAAACCGAAGGTTCATTGACTTCGTTCGCAACAACTTTCTACTGTGCATTATCACCGGCACTCAATGAGCACTTAAATTTCATGTATTTCCTTCATTATATATACATCCTGTATAAACCATGCTATTTGTCTCTTGATAAAAATACCAGTAACCTACGCAACTAGCTGAAGTATGGTATCACTATGGACATAAACTTTAGCAAGGACACCAAAGATAGTTGCAACCCAGGAAGCCCCTATTATATAAATGGCGGTTTTGGAGAGAACATGGATTATTCTTTGCTTAAAGACAGGCGAATGGTTTTACATGTCATTATGTGTTGTCGTGGAATTTGTAATTCGGGGTCTACTGCAACATGCGTAAAACACGTTCGTTCGAAACTTTTGTCCTTAAAATTCGTGTATCAAAATATTTACAGAAAATTTCTGTAGCCCATGCATATAATACAACTGCAAGTCGACAACAGCATCATCACTGTCACGTTGGTAGATGCTGTGTGCATATTCATGTCAGAAGTCCGCTGGTCTCCCATTAATATAACACGAATTCAATAACTGTTCTAATACTTTCCAGTGTTTTGAATATAAAATTTGAGGTCAAATAGAAAAGCCAGTTACAAGCTCTATTAATAAAAACCTGCAAATATTCATCCAATATAAAGTGTCTGAAATAGGCCTATTCAACCCTTTATGTTGTGCTGGAAACTTTTGCAAAATTTGGTCTGCATGCGGGCAAGAGAAATTTTAATACACAAAATGAAAAACGGGTAAGAACAAGTAAAATTATATTGTACCTGTCTCTTATAATTTGTTAGGAAGTGAGTGGGATTCCTTAGGCGATCTATCTCGGCTTTGCCAGGAAAAGGGTTAAAGAACTTTTCTCATTTCAAATACTTCCACGGGCAACAAAACACTGTGTCGCGGCCAACATCTTGCCCGCGAGCTGCGGGTTGAAGTAATCTACTTTGGAATAAACTTTGCAAACACGTCAGATTGCTTAGTAAACTCACAATGATTATAGCTCGAAAGTAAGTAATTTAAATGCATTTTCTTAGTGTTTATAAACTTAAAATCATCATAAAGCTAAGGTAATAAACTTTCCTTAAATTTACATTTTGGATGACATCAGTAAACTCCCAGAGAGAGTTTTGCATCACTTTCCAAAAAATAAATTCCAGTATGAATGCTGTATTCTTTTACTTTGCTTTGTTTTTATGGCTAAGGGCAATATCTTGCATAGTTCTCTCTTACTTTTAAAGAACAGTCGAACTCGGTTATGAAAGAGGCTGACTGTTTTGTGTCGTTATAAACAAGTGTTGTTATAACCGAGTAGTGTAACGCTATGGTTAACACTAAGGAATTAATTTATACCACAGAATATCTGACGCTCTAGACGATGTGTCATATAAACCGATGTCGTTTTAAGCGAGTTCGTCTCTGTAATAACAACTTACATTTTTAAATAGACAAAACCTTTCACGTGAGTTTTATAATTACACAGATATGAAAGTGCACCACATTTTAAAAATAATTCTTAACACTCACAAAGAACTTGCTTCCCTTGATGAACACTACACGTCTCTTAATTCGCTGAGTCCTATTGTCACACGACACATCACAAATTAAAGTCCCCATTGTTGTTAGTAACAATAATATTGAAACCGTTATATTACGGTGCATAATTACAGTCAGTCTCACAATTCAGTGGTAACATCAATCTTCCAAAACTTCAGGTGACACATTGTCGTCCGCAATTGATTACTGTAGTAACAATGTTCAATCATATCAAAACATTATGAAGGTATATAAGTCCAGTAACCAAAGTTGCAAGATGAAGACTACATACTTTTAACCCAGGGAAACCGGTACAATTTCTTGTCTAACTACACCGTTGTATTTGCATTTTTCATTTCGTATATGCAGTGCGTGAGCGGAGAAAGAGAGTGATGAATTTATTCAACGTGTCTGCAGCAAGAACACGTGGCAGACACTGGACGCCTCAACACACTGGCATGTCACGGGAATACTGTTAAGTGAAAGGCTAACTTAACGGGATGCTTTGATTATAGCAGTAAGCAACAGGAGTCTGTCACTGTAGCCATTTCGGCAGGTGAGGAAACGGTTAGAACGCAACACTGATTTGTTGTTTCTGTTCGGAGAACTTCCCTTTGCAGAGCACTGCCATATGATGTGTTCACTTTCAAAGCTATTTTGAAATTCTGACCTTCCATTTATATTGTATAACTTAGAACTTATGTAATTAACTGTGAAAATAAATCTCTTTTTGTGACATAAACAGTCCATTTTCTTACACGTAAGTGGCACTGATCTCTTCTGACGCCGAAAAATCTCCTAATCTAATACATGTTGAAGAGTGTTATTGTAAAGAAGTATAAAAAATTTCACATTTTTGTAGCCTCTGCTTGATTATGCGGTTGTTTATATTATGAATATTACCAACAACTTTAGTAGACCTGCCTGATGCAGGCTGCTTCTCTGCACATTTCAGAACCCATGTTGAAACTTACTTAAATTTAGCAATCCCTTGCAATATCAAAGAGTACTGACCTTATAAATTTACTATGCTGTTAATTTTATGCTCCAAATTTATGTTTGGCCGTTGCACGCTTTTCCACAATTTCTAAATGGAATACACTGAGGTTTCCAAATTATCCGTAATAATGAGCTAATTACCTGTATGCGTAAACATGACCAGACGAATCGTTTTCCAGTTACACACCTACAATTTAATGTAATATAAATTGATAATCGTGGTTTTTTAAGGAAGCTGAATCATTCATTTAGAGGTAATATATTTACTAATCAAACAAAGAGTGATTCAGGGAAAACCCAAATTGCGACCGCTAATTTTAAAAGTTTTTAAGAGCTGTTGCTACATTTATGGCACTTTTCACACAAGAAGGCAATATAGCGGAGTCTTCTTGGAGCTGCAGATTAAATAACCACTCGTTAAGACTAAAATTATTGTTTCTTAGCTACTAAAGGAGGAGGATATTCGGGGTTAAGAGGGAAAAGTTGACAGGGGACTGGAGAAGACTACATAACGGGGAGCTTAATGATCTGTACTAATCACCAAATATTACTCGGGTAATCAAATCGAGAAGAATGAGATTGGCGGGCATATAGCAAGTATGGGGAGAAAAGAGAGGTGCATACAGGATTTTGGTAGGGAGACCTGAGGGAAGCGACCACTTGGAAGACCCAGGCGTAGATTGGAGGATAATATTAAAATGGATCTTCAAGGAGTGGGATGGGGCCATGGACTAGATTGAGCTGGCTCAGGATAGGGACAGGTGGCGGACTCTTGCGAAGGCGGTAATGCCCCTCCGTGTTCCATAAACTGCGGGGAATTTCTTGACTAGCTGAGAAACTGTTAGCTTCTCAGGAAGGACTCTGGTCCATGGACTTAGTTAGTTAGTTAGTTAGTTCGTTCGTTCGTTAGTTAGTTAGTTAGTTAGTTAGTTAATTAGTTAGTTAGTTAGTCAGTTAGTCAACTACTAAGAACGCATTACGCGTAAGCGTATGCCAAGAGAGTGGTTATTCTCCGTCGCCTCAGGGAGCCTTGGGTTCAAGTCTCAGCCCGGCTACCAGCTATTTTTATCCACAGTTGTTTTAGTTCCTTCAGTCCGCCTTTCCAGATACCTTAAGAGTGTCTTAAATTATGTTGTACTTATTTTGTTCCACTTTATTATAAATTTGTTATTCTTTAACAATAATGATATTGTACACAATATAACGTACTCTGAACTATTTGCTGAGTTGTTAAATAAGTCAAAAATAAATAAAATCATAAGTCAAAATTAACCTAGGCAAATTGTTTCATATAATAAATTTTGCAGGGTGATTAAAATTCAAATTGTCTTGACTTTCATCGCCCACATGGAACAGGATTTACCACATTGCAGGAGCAACGTAACGAAACAGTTTCTATAAATGAGGTGACAGCTGTTGCACGTAAATATCTGAGCTATCTGTCTAGAACTGTCCTTCACACTGAAGCACATCTTACGGCGACGAGTGGAATTAGTGCGAGGTAACGTGCTACCCCCTCTTGCCGAAAAACTTTATAACATCCGTAATATCTGAGTGAGTGAGTGAGTGAGTGAGTGAGTGGGTGGGTGAGTGAGTGAGCGAGTGAGTGAGTGAGTGGGTGGGTGAGTGAGTGAGTGAGTGAGTGAGTGAGTGAGTGAGTGGGTGAGTGAGTGGGTGAGTGGGTGAGTGGGTGGGTGGGTGAGCGAGTGAGTGGGTGAGTGGGTGGGTGAGCGAGTGAGTGGGTGAGTGAGTGGGTGAGTGGGTGGGTGAGCGAGTGAGTGGGTGAGTGAGTGGGTGAGTGAGTGAGTGAGTGAGTGAGTGAGTGAGTGAGTGAGTGAGTGAGTGAGTGAGCCAATGAAAACGAGCAGTACCTGCAGTAGCGTAGATTACCGCCGCGGCTCCCCCCCCAAAACCCGATTACCGGGAGCCCCCTCTGTAACTTTGAGAAAAATTACTTGAAAATCTCTTAACAGGGATCAAGAACAGAAAGCAGCCCAAGAAAAGACTCACAATAAATTTTATTATTCTGTGCTTTTGTGGTCCCCGTCCCCCACGTGGCCCCCTTTTGCAGGGTTTGCGGTTGCCTTATTTACACCATTAATTACTTGTCACAAAACATTGTCTATACTGCTTCCTTATATATTATATTTACATCTTACAATGGGTTCATTTAAATGTTCCACCAATTTATATTTATTGTTACTTTAAGAATTTTACACATATAAATTATTTCATATGTTTGGCAAGACATTTATTGAAATGTTCATGTGCTCATACAACTATCTTCTTTTATATCTGTAGCTGAGAAATGAAGGGAATATTTGGTCAACAAATTTCACATTCTTCTCATCAAATTAACCCTTTAAAGACGAAGCGTATCTGTTTTATATAAGGACTCAGTGCGTACCGCGCTGTGAACACTCTCCACTTCGGTTATAAAAACCAGTCTCTTAATGTTTTATAAGGCAAAAGTTGCTGTTTGTTCTGAGATCCGTACAAAACACATAAACGCAATGTGGGCACCACGTAGAATTTTTTAATGTTAAACCTGGTGGTACGTAAAGTTACCGCTAGGCTTTAAAAGGTTAATCAGATTTCGAGGTTTTCCACAGTACATCACATTTTCATACCGAAGTCTTACGCACGAAAGAAGGACACATGTATATACTCATTATCGTTAGAGAGTTAGAAATGCTACTAACAACACTACTGAGTGCAGTTGACGCTGAGGGTTTAATTTTGATTACAACCATACAACGTGGCAGTAGGAAATAAAGGCTGAATTTGGGCCAAAATAAAACCCATTAGCCACCAATGATGAAAATATTTTCGCCATGCCTGACGTCTTAACTTACATAAATTGTTTCAACGAAAGTACAGTACAGATGGACAGCAGTCAGAACTTTTATCATACAGCAATTGCAGGGATAGCCTAACACAAGATGTTCTTCCCGGTATCTTCATTGTCTTCCTGCAGGAAGTTTGATCCTCTTATGTATCCAAGACAGATATGAGATCTAGGAGTCCTTCACCGAAAGGGCATGCTGGATATGTCAGACGACAGTCCGCACCTTTTTCTCCCAGACGTCTTGCCTCATGGTAGTCCCGCTCCAAGTATTCTGCAGTGTTCAGTCCATATCCAGGCCTGTTAGAATTTAATAATCATATTAGTAAAGAAACTTATAGTCTTCCATACCGTGTACGTACGAATCCAATATAGTGTCCTATGTTCCGTTTGCATCCGTGTCATACTTCGTGTTCCAATTGTATTCAACCTGAATTTTTTTCAGTGTCCGTAAATGTAAATATTCTCAGCATTTCTTACGTGAAAATGACGTGGAGTAATTCCCCGATCAGTCCGTTGTAATAGACAGGTGTTTCAGCAATCTCACAGATACTTCTCAGAAGACAACTCCTACCTTGTAGTCCGTACCTGTGAACGCATATCATTATTAATGGACATCAGGGGCAATATTGTGAAGTCATCAGTAGTTGTCACTACTAGCAGAATCGTCACAACTAAGTGTTTGCAAAATCTGTGTATCAAACCCTCTGTACTGCTGCAATATTTTAGCAACATTTTTTGTTAGAAGGGAACATAAAATTGAAATTGATATTGTAAGGAATAGGATGAGACCTGATGGAATGAATTCAGTGGCCCAAGTAGTGAATGACGACTTCCAGTTGTGAAAACGGTAATGAACCTTCGTCTTCTAAAGTATGGGAAATTTAGCAGCTTAGCAGTTTTTGATTTCCCAGGGGTAGCTCTGCTCGATGTACAGTATTTCCTGAAGTATATATACATAAACACGCTAGCGCAAGCACACACAAATATAAATATATATAATAGCTCGAGGTAGACATGTTATGTAGGGAGCTGGATGCAACCTTTGGAATGATAAAATGTATCAGCACAAACACATGTTCTGTCCCTTTGTGTTGGTCTCGCCTTTGTCCCGTTTCACTTTCAACCTCGAAAGCGCTCCCTAATTACTTTCTTCGTTTCCATTTCTGCGTGACCACTTTCTCTCAACAATAAACATCTCCCTTTCAAAAACCTTTTTAAATTTTCTGTCCCTCACTTTCAGGTTCTCCCTTTTCTTTTCGTCAATTCGCAAGCCCGCTGCCTCCCTTTCGAAAGCTTCGCTGCTCCTGCCTCTATTTCACTTTGTTTCAAGTGTTTACTTTTTTGTCCTATTTTGGTAGCCTTACGTCTCTCACAACCGACATAAATCTCCCTTCCTCTAGCTCAATCACTTGTCTTCGCTTGTTCTTCCGTGTAATGTCTCTCCATTTCTTCAGTTCTTCCACACGAGTGTATAGCTATTACATTGGAATTTGTTTCTACCACTGCTTCATCTTCCTCATTTCCCATCTAATGAACATTCTCTTGTTGAAATGACATTTTTAAACTTGGCAACTGATGACATGACAATAAATAATATATTACTCTGATAAGATACTGAAATATCGCTCCACTACAGTGTCTGTGTTTATGCATAATTTATCTGTATTAGAGGCGGTATATTTCACAAATTATTTGTTATTAGTTTATTTGAAAATGGCCTGGCAGCTATCAGATAAGGCAACAACTGACTACCTACGAACACTAGTGACGAAGTAGAAGGGACGTGGACAGTAAATAACCACGATGTATTTTAAGGCTTGCTGTCAATATATTAACATCTTTAAATTTTAAAGTGAAGAAATCTAAATTGTACTTAGATGTTTGTTTCCTGTCTCACAAAAAACATTCTGCCTGATCATTATAAAACCATTACGTTGATGATGTTCAGGGAAATGATCTTTCTTTCTTTCTTTCTTTCTTTCTTTCTTTCTTTCTTTCTTTCTTTCTTTCTTTCTTTCTTTCTTTCTTTCTTTCTTTCTTTCTTTCTTTCTTTCTTTCTTTCTTTCTTTCTTTCTTTACAATTACAAAGAATACATAAATTCTCTGAATTCGCAAAATGCCGAGTCGGCAATATTGAATGTGGTGGTGTGTATAGCTACCGCCAGGGTATATGTTAATTTGTCAATTATTAATTAATTTACATTAATTTACACTAAACGTTAACGCAATCAATTATGAAAAACTAATTTTCAGAAGACGCACAGAATAATCTATACTGAAACAAGGTCAGACAGTTTCTGTGCGAGATTTGTGGTTGTTCAAGCGGTGGGACTGAAGCCTCAAGTATCTGGGGTGATAACCATGGCGGCTTGTTTAGGAAAGTTATGTTGTCTATGTCTTCAGGGGCACACAGTCTAACGTTAAAATAGGTAAGACGATGTGTAACAGTCATTTTGACAAACACTTTGGCGTCTCATCGATGCAGTTTTTCAACGTACGACATTCCATAAACTCGTTTTGCTTCCTTCTTCGGATACAGGAAGAAACAAGGAATTCTAGTCGTGTACCTTCCTGGCAATACTTAACTTAAAACCTGGACTTTCTTACGTTGTTCTCTTACCTGATTAAAGAGACGAAATTAGTTTCCGAAACCTTGCTTGGAAAGGTTTTCCGGGCAACACGGGTATATGTGGACAGGTTTGTCGGTGCAAAGCTGAATGACATTAAAAGCTGGGAAATTTTTATAAAAGAATAAAAACGAATAATAGCGAAGAGTATAAACGTGTGTGTGTGTTCATGCTGTACCACTCACCTCTCCATGACCTTCTGCAGTGCGAGGTAGGATGACCTCCTGTCCACAGTCTCCCGAAAAGACCGCCTCACTTCGGGGAAGCCTTGTATTGCAGTGACGTTCGTAGGTTCCGAGTACTGGAACTGGAAATTCATGGAAAAGGACAAAATCTTCTGCGGCAGATCTACGGGAAACCCCATGCCTAAGATAAACTGGAAGATAAAACAAGATATGGTTAAAAAAGCTTCGTCGAAAGGAATGTTTTGTGAATGGGGAGGAGATTGGAGCTAGTCTGCAGCCTTTATTCGCAGAATAAACATAATACGGGGTATCTCATGTAGACTACTATACAGCCACTGTCACTAGGCACTCGGGTCTGTGCTTAATTAAGTACCACGGCATGAACGCGCATTGAAATTTGGAAGCGCAATGCCACACATTTTTTACTAATGAAGCTGGGTTGTGAGGTTCTGCTGTTGCTATTTTATCTCAGTGAGAAGAGCTCCACGCACCCGTTGGGTAGGGTGCTGAGCTGGACTCTAATTCGGATAGGTCTTTTTGAAAGACAGGAAGATTTCTTTCACCTGCCGGGAAATGAACAAACCTTTGCCGATCAACCAGCCTGCACGGATCCTAATCGATGTGCCGACTGAGCAGACAACTCCGTAACAATAAACAGGGGCCGTGTATGCGTAATGCCGTAAAGCAATGCAAGGGCCTCCTACTTGTAAAAATCCGTGAACACGTAAACTGAATAACAGGGGCTGTGTAAGGACACATTTGTATAGAAGAACAGAGAGACGGGCAGACAAATCTGAAAATATGCACAGAGACCGTACGGATGCAAATCCGTGAAGTTACACAGACGTCGTACAAGAGCAACTCCAATTAGTGTTACAAAAATTTATTATTATTATTATTATTATTGCTTTTCCGTTTTTATTTTAAGCAATAACCGGTGTATTTCCCACAAACAGTGTGCCAGCATTTTAATGTAGTGTACTAATTTCCCACGTTTGAAAAATGTTTCCTGAAGCATCTTTGTCTTTCGAGAAAAGGCATTCTATTATTTTATATAAATTTTAAATTTACTGTTTGTTTTAAATTTCTGCCTTTTACAGGCTATGTCTATTCGTAAGTTCTATAATAAATTTATTATTATTAATATTGTCATTAAATTAAATCGTACTCCATTTTGCATTGCTGATGAGGATGGATGTAGCGAGATACTTTAAGTAAGCAACTATTAATTTAACCATGTATGATGTAAGATGAATTGGTCCAGTGCTAAATGCAAATTCGAACATCAACATTATATTGGGCCACTCTGTTTCACGAATTTATGGAAAGTGAAACACTTTTCTATATTACCGTTACTGAAGGTCACTACAGGTATTGCTCGTTGTCTGTAGACTTTAGTGCCAGTCTAGCAGTGGATTGGTTCGTTCACTTGATTTAATCGAATTTTTTACTTGTTGATATGCACACGGATTTTCCAAAGCCTTTGCGCCGATTGCCACACCACCTCTTCACACAAGTATTTCTTATTAAGTTAGACCCAGAAAGTTGAATCTTCATTTTCTATAAATTGAAGTTAATTAGTTTAATATTTTAGCCGAGTAGCAACTTATATTTTGGTAAAGATAAGACGAGCCTCCTTTGAGATAAAACTTAATTTCATTGCGCATTTGTTTGCGCTTATGGTATTATTTATACAGCAGCACTTAGAACTTAAAGATTAAAATTTTCTGCTTCTTAATTTAGAAGATGATTTTGATGGCAATGTTGTAACCTATGCTGCAATTTAATCTTGGATTTCTTACCTTGTACGTAGCGCCTTTGGGGTAAACCAAACCGCGTGTGTCCCGATGAGCATTCCCAGGCAACCAACAGTACAACGTTATTGCCAGAAACACTGTTTCTTTTGAAGGAGAGATCCTGCAGCAAAACTACAGCATGTTAATGTATGTGGAATGCGTGCTGTTTTTGTTTTGTTCTATGTTGAGTCTATTACAGGATGTTTCAATACCGCACAATTTCTTGTATCTACTAACTCATTCTTGATATCTGGTAGCATCATTCGCATCACAAATCTTATGCTCTGAGTTTTTTTAAGAAGAAAACATGTAGAAGTTAAATCTTCAGAAGCATTAATGTCATGTAAAAGGTAGGCCCTATATAAAGATTCAGGTCGTACTTCGGACTGAATGTTAGTTACAAAAACCAGACTTTTCAGGTTGTTGGATGATAATTGAAGTATATTTGAGAATCATTCCAAACAAATGGGTATTGTATGGGAAGAATGTGTTGTTGGTGTTAAACTGAGCGATGCGTGCAGCAATCGCTGTGGCTTAGAAACGTAACGTCAATAAATAAGTCAAACATACCTCAAGTTATTCACCTACTTTGTTGATAGAGTCATTGTAAAGGTTGTACTGTGTATGTGATGTGATACCCTGTAATTTAATACACAACACCTAGAAAAACTTTGTTACCTGTCTACCAAACTGCACGGCATCTTATCCCAAAAGACAGCAATTTTAATAGACATATTCGAGAGAATTTATATCTCACAGCTGTGCCAAATATGTTGTCGCATACTTCACTTGGGATTTAAGTTAGGTTAACCCTTAAAATTATAAGAATAACATGAATCGTGTTTAAAGATATAGATCGTACTAAAAAAACACACGTTCAGTGTCCACTACAAAAATCATTCACTCAGTATTGTATAGGGGAATTATAGCTGCTTGTTTTTGAAAACATAGAAAACAAAAGAATTCACTCTGTGTGTACGAAGATTAATTTATTAATGTTAAACGTGGTGATAAATAAAGTAACCGCTAGACACTAAAGGCTTAATTGCTCGGTAGAACCCCTTGAAATTAATTTTCAGGCTCTGTACCAGGTCGTCACCGGGTAATAACATTTATCGCTACTATGATTATTTTCATAGGTGAAATGGTAATAATTTAGGCCTAAGGCCAATTACGTAAATACATACCACATTGTCTTCCTTCTTGCTGTGAAGAGTAAAGCCGATCTGTTGTAACACGTGTATTTTCCTTGTTTCGGAATGCAGCAAATAACGTGAAGTGCAATGCACTTTACTGTCAGAGACTCAGCGACTGTTCAGCTGTGTCAATTTAACTTCACAATTCACTTCCAATTACCATACGCCCTTCAGTCTTCCACTGTTGACCGTGTACATGATTTCAACAAACATCGAACGAGACACATTTCAGGCCCTACCTTCAATGGTGTGGGACATAAATCACTTACTGGATGTAATGTTCGCCAGACATAAAGTTTAGGTTGTGACATTTCAGGATCATTCTCTCTGAAAAATGATGGACACGTGCGTAAGCCGTAATGTGTCGTTTACTCTTCACATGTATGGTGTAAACTAGACAGAGGCCAAACACAGGGCCTCTGCATTGTGTGAAATTTGAGTCGGAAAACCTGAAGGAAAGGAACCCTAAAGCGTTTAAGCTTCGACCTGCTTAATAATAATAATAATAATAATAATAATAATAATAATAATAATAATANTTCGACCTGCTTAATAATAATAATAATAATAATAATAATAATAATAATAATAATAATAATAATAATAATAATACGTTTCTAATAATAATTTATAATAATAAGAAATTTCCTAAATTACACATAAGACCACCGAGCCTAATCCTGTTGGTGATACATCCCAGGATAGGTGAATATTTCCTAGCTAAAGCTGAGAAGTGAGAATTTCGGATGATAATAATAATACTATTGAAATGAATCATAAAAGGAAAGTTATCTTAATATGGGCTTAATTTTGTCTGTTCCGTTTGACCAAAGTAATGAATTTTGAGGGTCCAGTTGTGGCCAGGAGTTTATTGACCGCTTACATGTTGAGATTTCAGGCTTCCGCCGCGGTGTAGCTGAGGCCTTCGCTCTTCTTGGATGTTACACAGCTTAGGAAGGTAGCTGTTACCGATATTACTGGACGGCTTGTCCGTCCCACCTCAAGGGTCAAGCACTCCACAAAGACGTACTTTGGGATCCTTGATCCTTGAAGGTGGGAAGAATAGACTGTCGCAACCGGTCGGTAACAATCTACGCTGCGTAACATCCCTGAAGAACGATGTGTTTTGTCCTCAGAAGGGAATCAGAAATCTGCGGGGTTATTGGCCATCTTGAGGGGGCCTTAAAATTGATTTCGTCACTTTCTCCATTCAGACATAGGAAAGATTGTTAAAATATACACGACCGTCCAGCTCCAAATTCCAAATTTGTTATAATTGAATTTAATTTTTAAAAGTGCCTGATGCAGCCTTTCAGAGGGTTGGTTAATCAGTGTTGTATTTCCACATACTTTAACTATAGAAATGCTTCTAGATTCAAAAGTGATGTCAAAAGTTTTATTAAATTATTCTAGATTTCGATATTTATGTATGTTTATTAGATATTTAATAGGAATAAGCACAATACGTTAGGACATATGTCACTACAGATAGAACAAGAAAGAGAAGGGATGTTGCACTGTCCGGTGCCCGTATCTACGGCCTTGTTAGGTATGCCAAGTAAAAAGGACATCAAGGTACTCTTGCAGATAATAGATATGATTTTGTCTAAACGCCCTTTGACACTTCTGACCATAAAAGGAACGTCTGTACAAATACTTCTTAAAAATGGCCGTATGAATTTAATTTCACCTTACTATAATTACGGAAATTTGTTTTACTTATAGAATTAAACAAATGCATTAATTACTACCGCCTGCGACATGCTGCTAATTATTTTCACATCAAAGAGTACAGTGTCCCTTCTTCCGCATCACAGATTTTACAGCCCATATCAGCTATTCCTTTCCACAGCGTAAGGAATCGGGCAAGGAGAAGCAAAGATTGGAGGTTGAAGAGACAATAATATGAGGAATATGTAAGAAAGTTGTAAGTAAAATGTGCCTTCTCAAAGTAATTTTAGTTTTCTCCAATTACTTTGTCCTTTCTATAGGCAGGGCGAAAGGAATTTAATCAATTGAAAGACACGTCACAAAACACAGCTAAAGTGGCAGATAAAAATGATACGAGCATGATGTGTTTATTATTGCACTGTACTTAACAGTAGGACTGTACATAGTGGCACGGGTTTAAAAGGTGCGTAATAAAATTTGAATCTGCATAAAATGAATTTCTTGTACAAAAAATTACTGAAGGAATTTCAAAATTTGCTGTTCCATTTTCGTGAACTCAGTCTTTCCCAAGTGATTCGGTTTTCCACTGTCAATTGGCATTCTTTCTTACTCATAATCCAACATAAATGCTATAGCAAAGCATTGACGTTCCCAGATTTCTAGACAGTCGGCACTTGAAGGTGGAAAGGTTGTCAGGCCTACGCTCCGGCCGCGTTTACCCCCCAGGGTACTCATTTTTTTAGAGGCTGAGTCGATCCCAGGGCCACAGTGCGACCAAAAGGATTATGTCAATGAAAAATTCCAATGACACTGTCGGGAATCGAACCCGCAACCTTCCGGTTTGTAGCGCAGTGCCTGAACCAACCGCGCCATCGCGGCCCCACACAAATGCTATATCATTTAAATAATGATAGCATCGTTAAATACACTATTAATAACGAAATCAGAAACAAACAAAACTCTGTCTATAGCTGCTCTGATTGACATTCTAAGAAAACGCATGGCATTTTGGACTTCAAATTTGATACAAATCCGTATTATTACTGGAGAAAACACACCTCTTTACTCTGTCCCATCCTTTTTTCTCCCATACATACTAGGGTTTCCATTATCTTTCTACAAATTCACTTTTAACGAACGCTGCTGGGCCTCAATGTCTTCTGCATTTCACGGAAATTCCACTTTTTAGAACACCTTTCTTACTTTATACCTTGGAGCAGTAGCATCAAGTGTGAGTTAAGGGGTTAAAGCTTAATATAACTCATTACACTGTTTGTGAAGATTGTTAATACTTATGGACTAATGGACACATTTACAGGTATTAAGTAACGGGTTATTTAAAACGTGTGATAAAGAAAGAAGTAATTCCCTTTCTTGTGTTTTTTAAGGGAAATCTTTGGCACTGAAGAGAACCTATTACAGATATGTATTATTTACTAGGAGATTTTTTATAGCTCAGTATGTGTTGGTATGCCGCTCTGTATCAGTCAGCGGTGTGATTTGGAGTAATACACAAATTTTTGGATTACACAAAAAACACTAATCACCAACAAATGCACAAAGAGAGTTTTATCATGAATTCTAGCACACTCCTACATGCAGGCCGGGACCACAGAGAGTTCACGCCTCCAAAAACAACGCAGTACACAGTCAACAGCACATTCTCACTCAACTATAAAGTGCAACCTTAGTGTAACGATAACAAAAATTTCTCCCTGAAGATGACCCAACAGGGTCGAAACATGTAGGATTGTATTACAATTGATGATAAAACTCTCTTTGTGCGTTTGTTGGTGATTAGTGTTTTTGTATAATATAATGCACGGACATGGAACACATTAAATTTGGATTACAGAAAATCACTGGCGAGCTTCTCCGGTCCGCTGTCATGAGAACACGGAAGGTGGATGGTAGATTACAGGCCTTGTCTACTAACACTGTTGTATCTAGAGCTTATTAGTACTAAACACTGTTCCCTCATTTGTGGCAACCATCCACCCTAAATACTCTGACCACCAGTAGCTCCTTCAGACAACAAAGCTGAAAGAACTATCCTCCAACGTTCTACATGTTTAAAACAGCTCAGTCACAAGAATTAAATCTTCCTTCTGCACTACGTGTCGATCATAGATATGAGATCCAGCAGGCCGTGCCCAAAAGGACACATGGGGTAGGCGTCGTCACAATCGCGTCCTTCCTCACCAAGGCGACGTGCTTCGTGGTAATCAGCGTCAATGATTTCGTCCATGTTAGATCCGTAACCTGGACTGTCGAAAATAAAACACGCAATTACCGAACTGCAATATCAATTTCGTGAACGGGGCATAAGTCAGAAAGTAACACTGATAGAAGAAAAATATTTTTGAGTATTTAAAACAAGCCGTGAAATTAATCATCTATACGAAAGTAGCGAGACTGGGGACTGAAATCTTAGGCGATGTTATGCCGTGTAGAGTTGTAGACAGGTGCTGAAGTTTTGGAAATATTGTGCTCCTTCGAAAGGTCAGAAAACTTTCAGTAGCAATATTAAAATATAATCGTATGTTAAAGAGCGGGATTTTTTTTTGGGCTGGACTGCATTAATTGTGACTCGAGGTGTTTTGGATTGCGCTCACAGGTGGAAGGTAAAACGAAGCTTCACACTTCTGATAAGGTGATTAATGCCTTGATCATCTATGAGGTAAATTAACAAAGAGTACCCTGCTCTGTAAATTCCGTCGTGACCCGCTGTTGAAAGTATTCCAAATGAATAGTTATATCAGTCAGAATGCGACAACCTTAATCTGTGGGACCCTGGGAAGAGCGGCAAAATGCAGTCAGAGAAATGATAAAAACAGACAAAATAAAGAAATAAATCACAATTATTATGTAAAAGAAAATTTTAATTGTACTTAGGGAAAATACCGGTTTCACTATGTTGACAGGATTTTAAAAAATACCGCCACAGAAATTTAGAACATTGCTTGATTTGACGTCCGCGCTGCGGTGTTGATGGACCTTCACGTCTTTTTGTATATTACTGTGTGTCGACTGGTAAATAGTTACTGGCATTTCGAAGAAAATTACTACCTTCATCTCCAGAATCAAGCGGTAGAAAAGAAGAGTTAGGGAATTACAAAATATATGAATATGCATTCTGAGGAGGATCTGTGAGCAGGTCACTGAAGGAAAGGGAGTGGTTCTAGTGAACAAGTTAGCTGACGTCTTCTGCTAGGTGATGTTGCTAGTGACAAACGTTATGAATATTAATAGGGGCAATAATTATTTTTTTATTGCCATTTAGCTTTGTAATTCAAAGCCGATTCACTGTGAACGTACATTTAATCCTTTTTGAGAAATAGGCCTGTGTTTTCACGGTAGTTCTACATGTTATCTATCGTCTTCAGCTTCTGCAAGCACAACGTTACGAATTTTCTACCTGTTTCTGTCGACAGATATGAAGGGGTGAAGGTTTCTATTCAACTGTCCACTGATGGAGGATATTTCTTTCCAGTGGGTCCAGTTGAGTAGAAATTTTCATTCTATGCACCTTGTGAGTTCAACAGATCCAGTTTGCTAAAGGTTGTGTCGAAAATCTCAGGGCTACGGACGGTATCCACAACAATAGTCGCTCTGAATGTGACCCAAAGGGACGAAGCAACAGGATACAGGATGTGTATTAGTATTAGTCCAAATAGACTGCGTCATCATTCCCGAACTGAAGGCGGCTTCTGATATGAGGTCTCAGAGGAAATGCTTGCCGCACCCACTAAGATTTACAAGGGTAGGCTGTGGTTTGTAAGGGGAAACATGTCCCACAGGATGTCGTACCTCCTATCTACAGTGCTATCAGGTTGTCTGTTCGGGCTCTGATTTACATGCAAAATGTTGCAAATTCGGTAATGCCCTAGTATGCACTTTAGTCAGGAGCTCAACAGTGAAAACAAAACGTTATTCCGCCGTCGATGTTACTGAAACACAAAGCGCGGTATCTGTTGTGTTCCATAGTGTAAAGAAACACTTCAACCACCCAGGATGTCTGTTTGAAACAACTGCGAAAGAAGATGAAAGGTTGCTCGTTCTATAGGTGTTTAATTAATCACAATCAAGAAAATAAGAAATGTGCTTGAAAACACACTAATTAAGTATTTAGTCCTTACATCTACTGGCAGTGAAAATATCACACACATACAAATATTTCCTAATATATTCTATTTTTGTAGGAGGTTGCTATAAATTTTATATCAGTTAGGATGGAAAAATAGTTCAAAAAGAAAAATGCTTATTAAAAGGACTTCACAAAATACATCTTACAACGTAACTAACTCCAGGGAGCAAACAAATTCCTTCTTCAGAAGCCAGCGGGTTCTCAGCTAGTCTAGAAATTACCCGCATTTTATGAAACCCGAGGATTCATTGCCTCATTCACAAGATTCCTTCAAATCTCCACATCCTGAGCCAGATCAGTCCAGTCCAAACTCCCATCCCACTTCTTTGAGGCTTCTTTTAATATTATGTTCCCATCTACGTCTAGGTCTTTCAAGTGGTCTCTCTCCATCAGGTCGCCCCACCAAAAACCTCTATGCAACTCTGTTTCTTATACGTGCCACATGTTCCGCCCCTCTCGCATTCCTTGATTTGATCATCCGAGTAATATTTGATAAATGGTACAGATTATAAAGCTCTTCGCTATGCAACCTTTCCACTCCCCGGTTATGTCGTCCCTCTTATGCCCAAATGTCACACTCAGCACCATATTCTCAAACACCCCCACCAAATTTCACATCCATACAAAACAACAGGCTGAATTATAATCTGCATCTTTTAAAATCTTAGAACGTATTTTCGGAAAGTTGGTTATAATGAGGTGGGTTTCGATAGGCTTAAGGATTATTCGTGTGTTGAATTCGGGGTAAAGATATGGCATTTGAATAGGGTAATTTGTGATGCAAATAGTAGAGTTTTCTATCATGCAATAATTGGAATATCAATCAGACTCACGTAAGCATGACGTGTAACAGTTCTCCGACAAGTCCATTGTGATGTAAGGGTGTTTCTGCCACCTCGCAAATTGTTCTCAACAGGCAACTCCGCCCATCAATTCCGTGCCTGTAATCACAAATCTTATTTATGCACAATTTAATCTTAACACATTTTTGTTATCCCCTCAGTCAGTGTCACAAAGCCTTGTGTTTTTGAAGAACTTCAGTTATATAATGACACAGCACCAGTCCCCTCATATTGCCATGGTGGTGAAAATTTGGACTTCGTACTATACATTTACTTTGTGAAGCCTGTAACAAACAAATATTGAATGCACAGAAGAAGAAAGAAACAAACAATGAAGAAACCAGGAAATAAAGAAAATGACGCCGAAATTATTAAAATATGGTATTATAGTTAACACAAAATAAAACAACACAAGGTAATTCTTAATACAAACTAAGATATAAGGAAAGTAATTATAAATAAGAAAGGAAGAAGTTTCGCAGTATATGGCAGATATCTGGTATGTACAATCTACATTTAATATCCACAGTAGAAAAATGTTTAATTACGGACGCTTCGCTATGTAAATGAATTTCATGCTCCCCTGACCTGCACTGTGATGGGTTTCACCTCCATACGACATTCGCAGTTACTGACCTAAAGGTCTCCCTTCTGTAACAACACCACTGAAACGTCATTGCCCTTAGGGAAGTATATTTATGTCGAAACAGTTACGCTGGCAATAAGATATATTACCCGGAGGCCCACTTGTCCCAGCAGGACGGTGAGGCAAGTTCAGAGCAGCTGTCTAATACTACGATGTGTGTGACACTGTGACACTGTAATTCACTGAACAATTTATAGCAAATGCTTATGGAAGATTTAGTTTGCAGTCTCTTAGGGACACACTGCACATTCATCACGCTTCCTGCACATCAGGGAGGTCGAGGTTTTATTCGTTGTCAGATACTTTTGGAGAGTTATGAATATATCTAAATTGTTACTCGGATTTTAAATCAGTTCTTTCGATAGAGCATAAACTTCTGTCGCAGATCTACAACTACAAATTTCTCACGAGAAATAGTAAATCACTTTGATTAATTACACGGAGCGGAATTCATCTTCAGTAGCTAATATTCCCTCAGCGTTTGTCTTCTCGGATGTCACAGTGAGCCTTTTTGTAAGGTAGATTCCGAAATTTCAAAGCTGAAAGCATGAAAATTACTCGAAGCCTTAGGCGCTAAGAGCTTAGCATCATATCCTAACGCAACGTAATTCTTCGGAGACATTCTTGTGATAACCTCAAACCTAAAGCAGTGGTCGGTCAGCGTAATATATCTAAACATAGGTTTCTTTGTGGCACGCGCAAGGGCATGCCGTTGATCTGTATATACTAGCCAGACGGATTAACTCCAAATTTCAATAAATTCTACATTTTAGTTTTATGTTAAAGGCCGCTCCGCTTTTTGCCAAAGACTCTGTCCCTTTCTTATATTACAGTTACATTTCTTTACAAATTTCTCATGTGTCATATTGCGTAACGTGCCCCGCTGATCTCACCGGCCTGTATTCGAACCGCCTGATGATATTTTGCGAAGAGTGCCAGTCATGAAACTCCTTGTTTTCTATTTTCTTCAGTTTCCTTCTGCTTTCTGTATGTGATATATAAACATTCACTTCAGTATCATATTTTCCAACACCCTCAAGGTAGGTACGTTCTTAATTTGAAGTGACAGACTAAATGCTTTGTATAAATTCCTTATTTAGTAAGTTTCTCTCTTCTTTCATAGTGCCTACAGACGTGTTTTTTATGATTCTTGTGGAAAATCCAATCTGTTACTTCGAAATAGTTATTTTTGGGACTATTTCATAATCTTCATTATTTTTAGACATTAATGAGTTGCTTTATTTTTAATGAATTTACGCTCGTTTGCCGGTGTTTATTTGAAGTCTTTGATATTTTAAGTTACTAATAATTTTTTACATGCTGATATACTTAAAAACACCTCCAGTATCAACAACGAAATGCTATTTACATGCAGAACGCTACCTTTCACTTGATACTTCCCATTCCTTAGAGAAACCTTAAAGAATCGTTTGAAGGTGACAATCAATGAGCTGTTCTTCACAGTATTACAACGGCTGCATTTCTTTCAGGTTAATTATTCTTTATTGGGCATGGTAATAGCTACCTGTCTCTTGTCACATCTTACATGCTTATAGCATCTGCTATATTGTGAAAGATAAAGGCTAGGTTTGTGTACTGAAACAAATGCAGCCGTAGACTCCAGTGTTGTGGGATGTTACACTTTATCTACTGGTAGATAGTTACGGACGTTTCAAAGGCGCTGTCTTCCTTTGAAATGTAGGTAGCTGTTTACAGGTCGACACGGCGCCACATCGCAGTAGACGTGCATGTTCACCTCGCAAACTTGGCCATGACCACGACATTTCATTGTTTTCCTCATTCTACGAAGGCAAATGCCAGGAACTTTGAAACAGATGACGATCAGTTCTGCCGTAACTTTCTGTCACTGCATGTACGACGTAGGATTATCTTCCAATCATACTACACGGTAGGCTTGCTGTAACTGCAGCATTTGTCTCAGTGTCATTAACGAAAATGGGAACCTTACTTGAACATGAATTTGTCTGTAGCGTTGAAATGTTAACCCTTTAAAGACGAAGCGTATTTCTTTTATATAAGGACTCAGTGCGTACCGCGCTGTAAACACTCTCCACCTCGGTTTCAAAAACCAGTATCTTAATGTTTTATAAGGCAAAAGTTGCTGTTTGTTCTGAGATCCGTACAAAACACATAAACGCAATGTGGGCACCACGTAGAATTTTTTAATATTAAACCTGGTCGTATGTAAAGTTACCGCTAGGCTTTAAAAGGTTAAGTATGATTGTAACACATGACTCGCCTTTCCATGACAGTCTGCAGCGCCTGGTACGTCGTTCCTCTATTTACCGCTTCGCGAAGTGTACGCGACTGTATCTCCGGATATTGCTTCAGTAAAGTAACGTTTGTTGGCAGCGTGTACTGGAACTGGAAGTTAAGGCCCAATGTCAGGATTCTCTTTGGCAGGTCCACAGGAATACCTATTCCCACGATGAACTGGGGAGAATTAGGCAAAGTATTTAGGAAACGAGGCACAGCACAAAGTAACGTCTGTGTGCTTCTTTCATCTGGCGGTGGGAATGCAGACCCTTGAATTTTTCCATGAAACAGACTATTTTTGGAAGATGATAGTCCCTGAGCTGATCAAGGAATTACCCTCCTTTTATTAAAACCGCAGTTCATTATAGTGTTAACAAAAGCGCATGATTGGAACTTCTGCTCACATCTTATTTCATTAAGATTCAGTTTTAACAAATTCTGCGATTTCCACGATGGTTGCTTACCACCAGGTTTCCCCATTACAATTTGCAAGGATCATGTTTTGTATACCATGCAACCAAAAATTCTTGGCCCGTTTCTTCCTCTTTCATTATTCACTCCATTATATTCACTGAAGAGCAGTTTCATGTTATATTGGTTACCCCAAGAACTCGATATTTTTTGAAATTATTTTCCTTTTACGAACGTATTACGAGAGTTTTTTTCTTGATAATTAGCTACTGGTAGAGAGAATCAGACCATACCTTGCATACACCACCCTTTGGATACACTAGAGCACGAGGTTTTCTGTCAGCATCAGCAGGAAGGTAGCAAGACAGCAGTGCCGCTATGAACACAGTGTCTTTCAGATACAGCATACTGAAACAAACAGCACATTTCACACAGAAAGTTGTTTTTACTAAATCTCATTACAAGCGATTCGCTTCAACGTATATCCTTTATCGTAAGACGTTACAAGATTCGGAAATCATAGCGCGTAAAGGAATGACGTGTTATGAAATGTTAAGCAGAGCCACGGTCACGTGGGCTGTCAGTAAGGCTGTACTGAATATCCGGTTTCCACGGTGTGGGTTTTTAAATGGACTGAGGAAACTGAGAGAACTTAAAGGAAAAATAGGGAAGGAAGTTTTCCGTTATATTTTGGTAAGAAGCGTGCTAAACACCTACTGTTGAACCCTCTAGAAACAAGTAAACGGAGAACTGAGTTCCTTAACAAAAAATAGATGATCATGAATGAAGATGTTGTCTGTAGCAAAATGCTAAGTTGTACAAATGAAATGTACGCTTTAAATTTAGGTAGGTAATTAGACGAAGTAAAAATAAATGCTTACGTAGTTTAAAAGTGATATAAATAGAATATAATTGTTTAATATAAAAAGAATTAAGAGTGTGATAAACCGATGCTAATTGAGTGATAGAACGTAGGCACAATTAAGGATGTGAAAATTATTATTATTATTACGTGCCTTCGTGTCGTTAGAAAAATAACAGAATGTTTAAAATTTAAATTCCTTTTCAAATACATAGACCAATATTTCCCAAAATTTCGAGTGTTAAGACCCTTCGTAGTTTCAGAAAATTGCGCGGAAAGCCAAATGCTCACATTTGCACTTTTACCTTCTGTTATTTTATAAAATACCTAACGACAAAGAAACTTGTGAACTCAGTATCTATTTTAAACGAATTTAAATTTTGCTCGCTACAATGGAAATTCCAAATATTTGAGAAAAAATTGTATATGCTTGTATCCGAGACATATTATATATCAAGTGTACAGAAGGTATTTATATATTTAGCCCGAGTCACATAATGAAATAGATGAAGTTCTGTATAGTCTCCTAACCCTAGCTGTGAACACCTGCAGTCAGCCGAGGGTCCATTGCCCCCCATATTGGGAAACAACTGGCATAGTATGTAGTACGTATTCGTAATTTATGTGAAACCCTTCTACAGAAGCGTGACGACCAATATAGCTGTAATATGTGCGTAGATGTGTGTGTGTGTGTGGATAACAAACTTTCCCATAAAAATGTTGGCAAATTCTGACGCTTTCACTGAAATATGTTTCCTAATTAAGAATTAGAAAGACATCGTTGGTTTAAAAATGGATTAATTCTTAACGAAACCTTTGTCTTCACGCGCATCAATTTTTAAATATTATGCATTATATCGAAACACCTTTTGCTTCCAACGAAGTAATATACTTCTGCGAGAAAGTGCATAAAAACGACAGTAGTATCTGTCTGGTATCTGCAGTGTAAGGTTATTGAATACACAACAAAATAAATCGTTTAAATACGCCGTCGTATTTAGCTATGTGGCAATAACCTTCAAAACCCAAACACCTTCCACACCATTGTTCGGTAATTTAGAAACATGCGCGTAAAAATCGTGACGTGCATGTGACAGAATAAATTTATAACATAAATACATAATTAAGCTCAAAAATTCTTTCAAATGCGTTGGTAAACAATACTGGTAATAAACAGCCATAGAGTACATATTAACCCTTTAAAGACGAAGCGTATCTCTTTTATATAAGGACTCAGTGCGTACCGTGCTGTAAACCCTCTCCACTTCGGTTATAAAAACCAATCTCTTAATGTTTGTAAGTCAAAAGTTGCTGTTTGTTCTGAAATCCGTACAAAACATAAACGCAATGCGGGCACCACGTAGAATTTTGTAATGTTAAACCTGGTCGTATGTAAAATTACCGCTAGGCTTTAAAAGGTCAATTGAGGTGGCAACACTGAATTCCACGCGTCAAATTAATGGCAGTAATGTACGTACCTCAAGTTTATCTTTGTAGATTTGACGACGGAAGCCGAAACTGATGCTTTGTTGTTAGGTGCACGGAGCAATGAACAAGTCGGTCAACATCAGTTCACTTTTGTTTGTGCCTCCCATTAGTTGGTGACGGTGCATAATAAGTTGATGTTTTACCGTTCACTTGCATAAACAGGCAAACTGTCGACCAATGAGGTGTCCAGAACGTAGATATGCATTATTATTAACTAACAGGCATATTGACTCTCAGATGGTAATACGATGGTGCATATTAATTTTAATTGCAGTAGGTACAACTGCTCAAAAAATTTGAAGATATGTCAATGTATTATTTAGAATTTTTCTCGTTTGTTTTCTTATAGAACATGTTCTTCATCTTCCCATATTGCTATCAGGATTAGAACATTCTGTCTGTTCCTGCTTCACATGAGTCTTTTATTCGTCTTAAGTATATCATAATAATATATGAAATCTTTTCGCTTTGGCAGCCATTTACTTCCGGTTTGTTTCCTCCTTTGGGGCAGTTATTCGTAAAGTATTTTTGGAAATGAAGAAATTTTCAAATGCCATCTAATTCCTAATGGTACTCACTCAAAATTTCGCAATGAAAATCGGGACTGGAAGACTTAAATAGAATGTGTATTGGTCTTGGTAAATATATCTACGAAACTCTGGAAATACCTTACGTGAACGTAATTCCAGGACTTGGAGCAGCATGAAAATTTGCTCCCTCTGAAAAGCGGCGGTAGATGAAGACTAATTATCGTCTGATTCATTCTCTGACCGCTTTCAGCTGTCGGAAAAAGCCTGTGGTATTTGCTGGAAATAGTATCCAATGTTGTTCTGCTGTATCATGAAGGACGATTTTGTCAGCCAAAGGGTAGCCCAAAAATCTGATGAGAGAAACAATGGTTCTTGTGCAGTCAGTTTATGAAAAGTCTTGTCAAGTGTCGTGATTTCTCAACTTATAACCTGGGTGTTTCTTAAATTCTAGAGACCCACTATATAAATCCCATTTCTACAAAACTAAATTCCCGGGACAATGTGCATGCTCTATTGGAAACAGAGTTGTACTTGACCATCAAAACCGCCACGGTTTTATCACTACAGGGCATTGACACCTATGTTTTTGAAAGCTTGTTAACGAAGTTAACATCGCGTAACGTGCCAAGACGTGTTTATGCTTGGCCTTTCTCTGACGTGTGTATCGACTATTATTACAGCTACCAGGAATCCGTTTAGGAAGAATGAGGAGTGGAAGGTTCCAGTCTGTGAATTCATACGTAAATGTACGCTTGTTAGACAACTTCTTGCCTCGAGTTTTTTTCTAAGCAACCTGACGCCTCCTGCATTCCTCGTCTTTATTGTTGTCCATCTGAGACATAGTGCAGAGAGTTTTTCGTCACTTTTGTTTCATAAAGTGCAGGGTATTCCTTGATTGGCAGAGGAAATGTTAGCTTCTCAAAAAGGTCTCTGCTCTATTTAGTTAGTTCGTTCCTTAGTTGATATTAAGATGAAGTATTAGGATATCCTTTTGAATTTTTTCATATCCGTATACAGAGCTTCAAGTAACCAAATAAATTATATAATGAACTGCAAATATGGAAGCAAGCTGCTTATGTTAATGCACTGTCCCTTCATTTGTTATAATATACACAAGTAAACCTGTCAGCTTGCAGGATCTCCGAAACGACGCTTGAGGCCAAGACATTGCAAATACAATGCATCATCATCATCATCATCATCATCATCATCATCGTCGTCGTCGGACACGAGCTAAGCCTTAGTAGATCTGTTTCGGCCACGTCTAACAGTCCCTTCAAAAGTCTTCCAAGTCGTCTTCCTCGATTTGGTCTACAACTGTTTCGGCATCCTGTTAGTGTGAATAAAATGCGAGCAAGAAAAATAATTCAATATGTGTTTCGATGTATAGAGAAAGGTCTTTTTCAGTTACAAAATTTATGTGGCATGTTATGATTATATGAGGTCGGTAGGAAACGTCATGGATGAGACCATGGTCTATTTTAAAAAATTACCCGACGACTGTGAAGTGTAAGTCGCCGAGTCCCTCTGAATATCCGTCATGCTTAAATGTCTGTTACAGGGTCTGTGTAAGCCGAAGTTTGTTCACCGTGTTTAAAAGCCCGAGCCGCACGTTCTCTATTCCAAAACAAATTCATACATACCACACCCTTCCTTAAATCACGTGGTAGCCTCCTCCCTTCTATCCTTTTTTGTTGATCTTACATTTGGTCACATTCATTCAAGTTTTCCAATGCAATTTTATTGAGGTTATGTCCTCTCCCGTGCTAGCTCCATGCCTCGCACATCTCCGAAAAGTAGTGCGCAATATGATCCCGAACGCGAGGGAAATGTCTTGACAGTGTAGCATACTACACACAAAATAATTAGAACCATATGTTCCAGCCTTGATTCATCAATAAAAATCATTTGTCTATTATCCGGTATCAAATTCACGACTGTGTCCAATCTTCAATATCTGTTGCGCTGTTTCCTACACGACCACTTGCTTTCACAATTACTTGCGTCGTCAATGATTTAATTGGAATTTTAAATGAATATTTCGAAGGATATTCTACTGTACTGTAGGAAGCCTTATTATCGTTAAGGCCGTGAGCAGGGATACCTGGTTGTCGGGGGCGGTTATCGTGCACATTGGGAGACATCTTCCTGACGACTAGATAAGCAGTCATGGCCCGCGCTAGTTCGAGTTGTCATGTCTCTTTGATCCCACGCAAGACGCTGCGAATGGTAACTTAATACTCCCAGCGGAGAGATCAAAGGCAATCCGGTAGAAACCAACGTGTTTGCCTAAAGGGACGTCATGGACAGTTACAGAAGTTCCGACAATTAGAGGGCCGTAATGACGTCCACACGCAGCAGCGGCAGTTATTAGTGTTCAGTTAATTGTTGTGTGAAAGAGTGGAAGAAATATCCGTACACTTACGTTCTGAAAATCATTTTTGTAGTTTCCTGCCCGTTTGTTTGCTTGTTAATAATATGGGTACAGGTAAATTTCGCTGTAAAACATAACACGAAGGTACAGAGGAGAACTGAGTTATAGCTCTACTCCTTCTTGAACCTCAGGCCTAGATGTGGTGGGTGCTTAATGCCACCCCTGCCGCTTTACCCCAGGAAATGACGCGGTATCAATTGTACAGGGACCTGGGTGGGCTCCAGGGCCAGTCTGGACGGGTGCAGAAAATCTCACCTCCACGGGTCCACGATGTGCGGACGGTCCAGCACGTAACGAGTCGCTGTGCAGTAATAATATGGGAAGAAAATAAAATTTTCGAGGTGATGCAATACCATTTTCGAAGTTCTCGTTGTTTAGGTGGGAAATCTCTACGGCTGATAAAGCAATGGTCCTGCTGTAGAAGGAGGCAACAAAATCACTCAGCCTCAAGTGCAAATATCAACAGTCCCTAGGACTGAAATAACCTTTTAAAGCCTAGCGGTAACTTTACATACGACCAGGTTTAACATTAAGAAATTCTACGTGGTGCCCACATTGCGTTTATGTGTTTTTTACGGATCTCAGAACAAACAGCAACTTTTGCCTTATAAAACATTAAGAGACTGGTTTTTATAACCGAATTGGAGAGTGTTTACAGCGCGGTACGCACTGAGTAATATTCGGGCCTTGTTTTGGATATTAGCACAATCATTCATTACCAATTTTCCTACTAAACAAATATTCTTATGTCGGAATTTGGAAGTTTACGGCAGCGAATTCGTGTAAAATACAAAACTTCTGACAAGTAAGCGAATCTTGACGATCTTCTTCTTATGGAACGGCCACACGCTCTTCTACAGCAGTTGTGACTGTTACCGCATGGATAGATCAGATGTAGGGGACTTCTTAATTCTAACTAAAATATTTTTGCTATGCGCAGTGGTACCTAAATTTAAAATATTCTCAGGATTAGTCAAGAATAAAATGTTTCCCAACATTCACCTTTTTCAGTAAGTAATATCAGGCGCACAAACAATAAAAAAGTTGGAGCGAGACTTCTAGCATTTGGAGAGTCTTGAAAATCGCCAAAGTGTTTACAGGGAGAAGCTCAGAATAAAGAATGTTCCGAAGATATAGGATTAGAGTGTAATAATATTTAAATGTATGTCAGAAAAACTGATTTGATGTTTTGCATTGGACTGTACTGATTCCTGGAAGAATCTGGTGACACCTTGTTGTGTACATCATAATGATTCTTCGGGAAAAGTGGGGAAATCTTCTTGGCCCATAAGCTGAAAATCACATTTTAAATGCCTTTCTTTATGGAATTAATTGCCGTAATTAATGTCTAAGCTTCATCTTAGTGTAATTATTCTGGCTATCCACAACGAAGAGTTTGAATGTACGTTTCGGTGTTCTACAGGTCAGCTAATAAAAGTGCTAATAATTAATAGACATGTTCGTATGGTGCATGAATTACGTTATTTATACCTGAAGATTATTCATACCTTGTCAGGAACATTCTCCGCCTCCATTCAAAACAGTCTGTGCTCTTTTGGGAAATTCGTAGCCGTTTGTTCAGAGGATCATACGAAATATACAAGTACGCTGTGTGGATATTTGAAGAGTGTGGGGGCGGTAAGAAAGTTAATACTGCGCTTTGAAGTATTTATAAATTTTCATGAGTTCAGTCAACTTTAAATTCCTTAGAAATAAAATCTAATGGAGAATGTGGGCATTCAGGATAAGCAGTAAGGCAGTCTCCTGCAGACTTCCCCAGACATTCTGCGGCCAAGTACTGCTTCTCGAGTGGAAGGCTGTCTGGGATACCAGTGCTCTCATTGCAAAAGGCTTCTTCTGGCTGGACTTCCTGCGAAGGCCTAAAACATTCAGAACATCATGTAGGGTACATTCGTTTTTAATCGTTTTAGTTTGTTATTACACTGATCTGAAATGGAGAAGGATCAGAGTTTCGTCTGAAAAGGAATGATGTGAAACTTCTCTGTGCTAAGTTCGAAAATTTGATCTTCGAAGATTGTGAAAGCGAATTTCATGAATGTTCTATTCTACAGACTACGAAAAACATTAATCTGTAAATTAATGCAGTCGGGAATGAATTTAAAATGACAGCTCAAGGCGTCGCCCTGCTTAAACCAAGCTCGCTATGAAAATTAAAGGGTAAGTTAGAAATCTGAAGGAAATAGAGGGACGTAAATGGAAAAAAAGAATATTTTTTCTTAGTCCTTCCCTCTTCTACCTGCTTGTTCACAGTAGGTTAGAGGGTTTTTGATTTCACTTGATCACACTCAAGCACACACCGCATTCGGTGGGACTCCTCTGGACGAGGGATCGGCCCATCGCAGAGACCTCTGCCTGACAACACCAACACTGAACAAAACAAACATCCATGCCTCCGGTGGGATTCGAACCCACGATCCCAGCAAGCGCTCGGCCGCAAACTTACGGCTTAGACAGCGTGGGCACTGGGATTGGCAAAAAAGAATATGTGTAATTAAAAAGAAGAAAGAGGACAAACATCTTCTTAATTTTCCTTTGATCTGCTTATAATGTTAAGATTTAAAGGATACTCTTATCTTCTGATACATTTTTAGCTATTTGTGCGTCACCCAGAAAATACGTACGGGAATTCTTTTTTGCAGATCGTGTAGGAGAAGGTGTTTTAGCCGAGTAACTTTCAGTTTTTGTTTCGTTTTTTTGCTTCCTCCAAATCTTGGCGAGTATTTCATATTCGGGTTGACTGTGTTCCGACCACTCATGTTTCTCACATTGTACTTGTTTCTTTTATAGAAATTGGCGTCTGTGATAGTTTGTATTTCTTAACCCTGCCATAAGAAAATTTCACGTAGTAAAAGATAAAAATCCCAAATACCATTTACAAACTCCCTCCTTTGTGTCATATACGGTCGCATTGTTTATTATATTACGAGAAATGCCCTTAGTATATCACACAGCTATTTTGTAATGTCAGATTACCGCAACTGTATTTCACAGCGATGAACCCTTAAGCCGATAAGGAGATCAGCTATGTACAGTAACTGACAGACGTTCTAAACATGGGTGTCCTTCCCCTGTAAAGGTCAAGGGGTAAGATGTATATGCAGTGTGCTGCATCATATGTCTACACACCCCGCAGATACACATGGACCACATTTTGCTTCTTATAATCTCGTGTTTCTGGACTGTCGAACAAAGAAGAGACTTATCAAACCGTCAGAAACGACGCCGCAGGACAATCAACAGAGTGTCTGTCCAAGTTTTGACACAAACATCTGGTCAGGAGTCCGAAGAAGCAATAAAACCGAGATAGAGTGTGCAGACCAATCGCCAGCCGTAAAATGACGAAGGCTTAGATACAAGATCGATGTTGTTGGATGGACATCACCAACAATTTTTGCGGTCATTACTGAACAGACTACCAATATCAACAGTCAGTTTTTACGTCACTATATTTGAAACAAACACTATTATGAACTGCGCTCTTGTATGCCTCTGTCAAACTGCACCAAAGGATCTGAATTTAATTCTTACGTGTCCTAATGGATCCACAACTGCCTTCTACTCACTCTGATTACAACATTTTTAATACATCATGACACGTAATGATGCGAGAAGTGTTTCACTTACGTTAAAACTGAATGCACCACTTCCTCAAGTAAGTCCATTTCTTCGTGCTGGAATGGAGAATGTGCTGCCTCACAGATGCTTCTGAGAACACATTTTCTGCCATCGAAGCCGTATTTCTCCAGAAACGATTCGAGAGGCAGGTAAGTGTTTCGTAGAGCCCTGTTGGATATTTCCCGTTTGCTCATTATGTCTGGTGGTGTATGCCATAGAGTTGCGTTTGTTGGTAAGCCGAAAACCAACTGAAATCCTAAGGAAAGGAGGACTGTCCTGTCTGGGGCATACACGGGTGTTGAGACTCCAAGGGTTGCCTGTAAACACAATATGAATCTTACGCAAACTAAGGTATTTTCCGAAACTGTATCTTTTGTTTACGAAAGAGAATTCATTTAGTTTTTTCTTTTTATCGCATATATCCTCTTCCTTTGTATTATTCAAACATGTTGGAATAACTCACAAATATTGTATTGTAGAAACATATTGAATAATAACAGTGCATTATTTGGAAAGAATTTGTACTTAATATCCCCTTCCGTTTCTTCCTTCCTACTATACCCATTTCCTTTTCCTGAGAAGGAAATTGTTTCATATTTTCTGTATAAACTTGCCGTACATTTTGAATTGCATTTAATCTAAATGAAAGTGTGTACTAAAATAATGTGCTCTAATTATGGGACCTTTTTCAAAAGCTCTGTTGATTCAGACGTTTCTTTTTAAAGAGAAATAGCATTCTCTTCACATGGTCGATGTGTGTGTACTTTTAGAACAGAGAAATCTTCTTAATCTCCAAAAAGGAGATTACTCTGAATTGTTATTTTTACCTCGACCTGCATTCCACTGTAATTTTAAGCTGTGAAATTTATATCCACTGGGAACAGCGTAGGATGTAAATGCTTATGAATAACAAACGTGCAGGAAGAACCACAGGCCATTCAGGTGTCATTTGAGTGTGAGATAGAAAGACGAAGTAAAACACAGAGAGATATCATAAATAAGGGCTGCCCTGGACCCGTGTTGACTTGCACATAACTCCTTATTGACAAAATGGCATTGATTTTTCTAGATGGCATTCCCCGTCCTTTTATATAGCCGAAATTATGAGGTCGATTTTGCCTGTAATGCACTAACAATTTTAATTTCTTTAAAACCTGTGTTCTAGGCTGTTAACAGAAAATTTGTAAATGATTTGTTTAATTTTTATTTAAGGGAACAGGCAGATCATTCGCTTTGTTTCTTCAAATAAAAAAAATAATCTTCTAAAATAAATACGCGTTGTTTTTCACATAGTTTTAGCTTTTTAAGTCATTTTCTTGCTGCCCCTTTTTCAATGGTATGCGAGTATTAAACACTGCCACCGGAAGAGGCACTTCGCTTCTAGTGACATGTAATTTTACATATACCATCTTTACTTACCTAATTCTTTATATCACTATATGCGATCAGCTTCCATTCGTATAAGAAGTTAAGTCAGTTCCTTCGACAAATTCCCCTCATAGTTATTTTTCGTAAGCTATATAGTTTTACAAACTTAGTACTATAGCATTTAAGTCCAACGCTTTTCATCACACAGAATTTAATTTTTATCATTTCAGGAAGGTAATTAACTAATGGCAGTCAGTATAGTGTCTAGGTAACGAGCTGGACAAAAAGGGAATGGCAGTCGGATTCCCTTCAGGCGTAAGAGATTTATCTCTCCTCCGAAGGGTTAAGACCGGCCTGTGGCCCAGCCAGCCTTCGATTTAGAGGAAAGCAGGAGATTTTTCTATGGGATTACAGTGGCCTCGGGCGCGAAGCTGACCACTTACTGTAACTAGAGTCGAGTTTAAGAATAAATGGGGCTATATCTCAAATCAAAGAAAATCAAAATTTCTTTCTTGGCTTGCACTGGAACAACTTTGCCTCTTATGTGTAACTAAGCAAGCAATGACATAGGGACATCAAAGTTAAAATTGTACCTGTGTAATTCATGAAGACGTAGGGCGGACTGGAGTTATAGCAAAACTTCTCTACGTGGGCTCTACATGGGTATGAGTAGTCAACTTGACGCCCCAGCCGCTTTACTTCCACGGAAACTGGCCCGTTACGCGTTGACTAGGACCTTGCATGGGATGAAGGGTCAGTTTTAAGGTTTTTAGGGAAGAAAGGAACCTCTTCCGTCTGTCGGGATTCGAATCACGGTAACGTAGGCATTATGCCGAATGTGCTGTCCTGGAAAATCGAGATATGTGCAATAAGATTTTGTAAAAAGAAATAAAGTTTCTTTTAAAATCGTGTTTTTTCTAGGGAAGATGGTCTTGAGGCCTGGGTGGGGCCCATCACGCACCCCTTTCCCAGTGCGCAGCACCATCATCCATCAGGCGACTGCTGTAATAACCGTCACTAAACAGGCAAATGAGCATTTTGCGTACAAAATTCCCTTATGTTAGTAAAATTGTACGCTTTTAATTCAAATTGACGTACAAAGGTTTTGTGTACATACAGCCGTTCAAATCCAAAGAATCGCGTACCTGACCTTGCTATATGTGAACGTACCTGCATTACAGTTCCAGTCGGAAACACCAAAAGCCTACGTTCTCGATGTAAAAGTTTCCCGCTAGTTACGTCCTTTGATAAGGTCATAGAAGCTGCCATTTGCAGTACGGTGGCGACTGTGGCGAATAATGTCCTTGGTAGCATCGCTAGCTGCGGACGTCCCAACCAGGATTAACTCTGCTTAGTGGGTGACCTTACAGGCAATATAATCATGCGGTTCAAGTTTCATCCCAGGCTTGTACTTAACGTCTGTTAGACCGTTTCGCATTTAGGTGACACTCATTAGTAAAGAGAAGTAACTCTTGCCAGTGAACAAAGTAAAAACTGGACCGTAGAGAACGTTTCGGATTAACGTGCGTGGTAGTAAAACTTGCTGGAAAAGAAGTTTTAGATGAAGTTAGACAAAAATGAATACTGAAGAGGCTTCCTAGTATTCATTTAAAACACCTGATTATTACGTCTGATCTCTAAAGCCCTGTAGACCTTGGTATGGATATGAAGTGTGGGCCCTTCCTTTGAGGGTGTAAAGGAAATAAACTTTTGAAAGCAAAACGGTCACAAAAGTTTGGGAACTAAAAAAGTTGATATAATTGAGCAGTTTAGTGTAACACACAACGAAGGGCTTCGTTATTTATGTAGTGTAATCTGGGAGGTAATACTGGAAAAGACATGCGTATCATACCGAAGTTTTTCGAAAACACTTTTTCGGAAAATTTCACACGGTACATCAGGAAGGGGACGCGGGTTTTATATTAAGGTCAATATTCCTTTGTGGTATTTTTTACGGACAATTTTAGTTTCAAAAACTATCAGCTTCGAAAAATCGATGTTAATCAACAAAGCTGGAGGCTAGATTGTGTTCAGTGGCCGGGAATTTGGTATTGGACGTGCTGAACCCTCCGTTTATGCTACCGCGGTGTTACAGTTAAAAGCCGTGTGTCATTTAGGATTTATCTAAACTACGTTATTTTCTTCGCGTCCGTCGACTGGCTGTAATTTATAGCATAACATGACTACTAGCAAGTAGATTAACCTCGTTCTAGATGTGAGTGTAAGAATGTATTCTGCTCATACGGTGAGGTTAGCAAGAAACTGGCAGACGGAAACATAAGTTAATGGCCCAGATGACTTGAGACTAGCTACACGAGACTTTGTGGGTATTTGCAAAGCTAACACTTGCCCGACAACCCATTAATCTACTGAATCAGCACACTGGGATAGCTGGGCTGCATGCGTTACAATTATGGTTATTATTTTAAAAACTTATAAGAGTTGTGTCAGCTGGGTGTGTTTGTGCGAGATTGGAGGTTCTCACAGCGGTGGTATTGAAGATTCATTTCTTCTGGTATGATACGTTGTGTCGAATGGTAAGGATTTACCATCCGTAAAAGACAGTACGGCGGTTACTCTCGACTAGCCGACATGACGTAATGTCCCAGACGAATTGAATCTTCTACTCTCTGATTATTTTGTGAAAAAGTTTAATAAGAGTGTCTTAAATATTAACTTAATTTTGTATTATATGTGACATAGTTATTGAATTTTGGAGGAACTTGTACAAATTTAAGAATAGATTTAATGTGTTCCATGTCCGTGCACTATATTATACAAAAAACTTTAAACACCAACAAATGCATAAAGAGTTTATTCTCGTCAATTATAACACACTCCTACATGTTTCGACCTTGCTGGGTCATCTTCAGGGAGAAACCTTCCGTTGTCGTTACACTATGTTGCATTATACAGTTTAGCGAGAATGTGCTGTTGACTGTGCACTGCGCCGTTTAGTCTTTTGTAGTCTCGGCTTGTCAAGCCGAGACTACAAAAGAGTTCACGCCTCCATAAACGGCGCAAGATGAAGATGACCCAGCAAGGTCGAAACATGTAGGAGTGTGTTATAATTGACGAGAATAAACTCTTTGTGCATTTGTTGGTGTTTAAAGTTTTAAGAATAGATGTTGTGATATATTCTAAATTATTATTTATTCTGAAAGGCTTGAGTTTTCTCATGTCACAGAACTTACATTTAAGGGAAGCCAGTGTTTCGCTTAACAGCCAATCCTCTGTACAATATGTAAAGAATATACAAGCTTCAGGGTGAACCTATAACATGCCATGAAGGCAGAGACTAGGCGAATAGATGTGTAGATCTATCCATTCATGATATCGGCGCTAGGAGGTGTGGGTGGTCAACGCCACGCCTCGGCCGATTTACCCTTTGGAAAGGCCCGGTAGCCATTGTACAAGAGCCGTCGTTGGCCTCCGGAGCGGCCAGGACGGTTATGGAACCGGGGTTTGAACTCCGAACCCAGTCCATAGCGACCAGCTGTACCTGCTGCTGTATCCCGGCTGCACGAACTACACAAAAGCTGTGACACTTAAGCTTCACTTTCTTCGAGCGCGATAAGAGATACAGTCGAACGCACCCTAAAAATATGTTCATCTTCTTCAGGTACTTTCCATTTGCTATTTGTAATTTCTTTTATACTGGATAAACTAGAAGTAAACGTCATTATTACATTAATTACAATTAATATCCGACTGGCGAGTAAAATATGGAAGTATACTGCTGTAGTTTTTGTCTTCTTTCACCTTTCCTGGTGGAAGAGAATCTGTCGTATTGCTTAAAAGCAAAGGATAAGGTTTAATGTATTTCTGATACTTTAGTTTACACCAGAGAAATTCCTAGACTCGTTTTATTCTGAAAATATTTCCAAATGTATTTCTTGTGAGATGTAATCCAAGGGAGACTCGGGACAGGCTGGGTAAGCAGCGTCACAATCGCCATCAGACTTTCCCAGACATTCTGCAGCCAAGTATTGCTTCTCTGGAGGCAGAAATTTCGTAACGCGGCTGTTGTCACTGCAGTCTGCATCTGCAGCCGGTACTTCTTGAGAAGGCCTGGAACAATATATGGAACCCCTTATCTTAGTTTCATATTTTCATCAGTTATTCACACGAACTGCAGAGAAATGAAGCACCCTCTTGAAACTCTATTTGTTGCTATTTCTTTGAAACTACTGGACAGAGAAGATTAAATTTTATACTGAGAATCACCTCTGAAAATTTAAGATTCCGGCATGTGAAATTGTGTCCTAACATTTCGGACACGTCTTATCTGTGTGTCTCTTATACAATAATCGTTGTCAAAGTAGGTTTCTGCCAGACGTAGGTCACTTTCTAACAGGGTACCTCGTGTCGCGCAAGATAATACGGTATCCTTCGCAGATACCACTTTCAGCTGAACGTGGGAAGATTCTGTAATGTTAGCATGGTTAATTTTTAAAGTTGCGAATTTTCCAAAAGGATCTAGGACCTCCATCTTGCTTGTACCTTCGAAAGAAAGTGTTGGAACAGCTTAGTGCTGGGTACAAAATCACTACGCTTCTGTGCAACATTGGAAACTCTCGACTGTTAGACACAATGTAACTTTCCAGAGGACTTGAAGCTTATCAACAAGGCTGTGAGAATCTGGCCACTAGACCCTCTATAACGTCTTGAAATATCATCCTGTAATACTTACGTTAAAATTTCATGCATGATCTCTTCAAGGAGGCCCATTTCTTCTTGGTGGAAAGGCGAACGAGCCGCTTCACAGATGCTTCTGAGAAGACATGTCCGACCATCGAAGCCATGGTCTTCCAAGAGTGCTTCTAGTGGAATATATACATCCAATATCGCTGTGTTGGATATTTCTCTCTTGCCCATTATCTCAGGTGCCGTGTGCCATATTGCTGCGCTAGTTGGCATTGAGTAGACCATTTGAATTCCGAAGGAAATAGCGGCACTTCTGTTGGGGACGCTCATTGGCATCGATAAGCCCAAAGTAAGCTGTTACATGTGAAGCACAAATCATATTCGTTAGTACGTGCATGAATGGAAAAGCGCTAAGTGCAAAGAGAAGCTTAAGACTTATCATTTGTCCTTTTAAATGTAATGTGGGACACTATTTTATATAAATATGCAGAACGAAATTAAAATTGCATAAATTGTTTATTATTTTGAAGGTCTCGCAGCCAAAAAAGTTCAATAAAGCTCTGCCGGACTGAAAGACGCGTCACTTGGTTCAAATAAACCAAATTTTGAAAGAACGAACCCTAAGGATGGAAAAGTAAAGTACATTTTACCTATAATCTGCCATGGAGGCACAGATGTAGGGGTGCAGGTATAGCTCTACCCTTTCTTTAACCTCAGCGCTGGTTGGGTGGTTAATGTCACGCTTCAGCATCTTTAGCCCCGGGGATGACCCTGTACCCAGTATATAGGAGGCTGAGTGGGCCCGAGGGCCGGTTCAAAAAGTCTCACGCCCACGAGGGTTTGATCCACGGACCGTCCAGCCCTTAGCTAGTCGCTATACCGACTACGCTATCTCGGCCAACCTTCATTATGGAAACAGAGTCGATCTATGAAAATTTAGGTTATTTGAACCACTCGAAGTTGGCAAGTGTAATTAAACTTTGGCGTACATTGATGAGTTACAGCGTTTGTTGTAGAGAAATACCAGATTTAGTCTATTGTGCTGCTCAAAACGGCTCGTCTGTCATGGAGCGATAAATGATATAAAATAACTTTAATAAAGAAATCTAAAACTGATGCTACAAATATTATTATATATCTAATGTAACTATATAAATAAAAATAAGTACATAATCTAATTTCTTATATATATATATATATATACTGCCATCAGCTTTGCAACGGCAGACTTTTCATGTACAAATAAAAAACAAGGCAAATCTAAAAGTCATAACAACTTACTGTGTATTTTAATTTTATTTAATTTCGTAGGTAAAACTCAAAGCAGAATAAAGGCATTAACGTACTCTCAATTTTAAATTTATAATATGAATATGCACTGAGATTGTGGGACAAATGAATCAATTATTATACACTTGTTTCGAAATACGTTAATAAATTTATGATAAAGGAATTAGGAAACCGTGGGACAAAAATGGTCAAATTTATAGTGGAAATGATACGGTTGTAATCTGGTTTATAGTTAATAGTCAAACAAACTGATTTTTAGTACTCAAAATACGCGCAAATAGTAATACATAATGTTGGATTTTGAGACAAAAGAAAGAATTATAGCATTGTTGCTTTATAAGCTGAAACGTATGTTTTACTTAACCAAAGAAATTACGTAAGGTAACATTTGGTCTGAGCTTTGATACATCGTAGGACGTGAGGATGCAATAAAACTAAAATTAATGATTTTGAGACATGTCACTTTAAATAATACATAAGCGGGTGACACTTTATATTTTAATGTAAGGAAATAGAATGCTAATCTTACGCTAACGTACCTGCAAGACAGTTCCACTTGGAAATATCAAGGCACGACGTTGTCGAGAAGAAGGCTCGCCATTGTTTATTTCATTTGACAGAGTCCAAGTTGTAACAAGAATGAATATGATGATGATTATGGAGTAAGTTGTCTCACCGAACAGCGCCATATCATTACCCTAGAAACGTCAGTACTCGGTGGGCGGCTCTATGGCCAACATCGTCCGCAGACACAAATAAATTTGCTTTTCTACTTAACGCGAACTGTGAAAGTGATGTGCACTGTTAATTTTGTGTATAACATACAAGTGGGCATGGCTTGTACTGTTCCGTCTCAGCATGAAAGCTATTACAGTAAAGGTAAAAACCGACGTTCTGGAGTAAGTGTTGGTTGAAACCGACACCAATCGACCCCTGAAATGGAATTCATTCAGCCACCGACGAGATGTGATAATTTCGCAAAAATAGAAGCTAACGTTGATGATAAAAGTCTTAAGAACTTCATGGTAACTGAACGTAAAAAATAACAACTTTTCTAGTGATAAGCCACATGATTTCGTAAGCAAATCCAAGATTTCTAATAATCCGTTTCAGGGAATTTTATGATAGTAAAAGCTATCGAAAATATATATACAAAATTAAATATGAACAGTCAAAATTATCCATAGCCTGTTTGTCCTTGATATTGCCTGCGACAAAAGGTCTTTGCCCATCAGGTTTTTTTCCTGAAGATGGACGCAGTGCAGGTGTCGAAAAGTTTTGACTGTTGAGCCGAAATAGCCTTACTGATAGCCCGAGAATTATTATCGTCCATTTGATGAGTTTGCGAAAGTAGCTTTTGCGTTGAAATTCAAGGATAAATTACATTAAAATAAATTCTGTTAGAAGTGACAAGACCAGTCTACATGGGTATGCCTACAGTGGTGTGAATAGAAGAGGGAAATTACTTCATAACTTTTTGTATGTGTTTGAACTTAAGGTACGGTCTTGAAATGCGTGCTGCTGATATTACATCCTAAGGAATTTGAAATTTACTCAAAAATAAAATTATAATTTTAAAGCTGTTTTAGCGGGAAAACATTTGTGTAAATAAGGAATAAATTTCCAATGTTTGGAAGACAGTTTCTGGTTATATCGGTAGGGAATCATCAACACATCGGTCGCTGATGATATAGAAACAGGCCAGTTGCTCATGTTACAATTTAATTCCAAATAAACACAACTGATTTTCCTAGAAGACTTCAAGCGTTGATCACAGCGGAGGACAAACTGTGCAGGGTTTCAGGTGAACAAAGTAACCTTAGAAGATATTTTTCCCCGAGTTGTTATTTCTCCCTCTGTGAGTGTCATTCCGCCAGTGCTCCATACCCATATTTCATTTCACTTAGCAACTGACAGCCTTACATGAAATACTTCTCTTAGTCTCCCTATGTGGGTATCAGTATCCATGACAGCTTCATATCGTACAAAATCTGAACTGGACTAGTAGAAATAAGCGAGGATCGACTGAACTCTGGAATGATGTCTTCCATCTGATCGTACAATTGTCTGGCCGAAATAGCTTCCCCAACAGAAAGACATGAACCAGTATCATGCCTTAATTTTACACTGGCAGATCCGTGGTATTTCCGCAGATGTAGAGTTGTGTTTTGAGAGCTTAATGACTATGGGTAATGCGTCGGCGGATCTGAATAACGCTTGTCCTGGCGTAAGCGGGAGATATAACACACGGGGAAATAATTAAGGAAAATAAATTCGGATTTTAATGAAATAAAATATACACGCCACGAAAGCGTATTGGGAGTGAAGGTACAACTTCACCCTTGCTTACCTTTCCACTTCACGTCCCGGTTACTTTACCCCCAAGGAAGCAGTGTTGTTTGCTCATTGAATATAAGGCTGCGAAAGCCAAGGGCATGTCTAGAAGCTGCTGTGGACAGAAAAATATGTCGCCCCTACCGGCAGACAAACAACGATTCCTCTGATATCCCGCCACTGTCCCGGCCGTACTACTCCAGTTGGATCTTTTAACCCTTTAAAGACGAAACTTATCTGTTTTATATAAGGACTCAGTGCGTACCGCGCTGTAAACACTCTCCACTTCGGTTATAAAAACCAGTCTCTTAATGTTTTATAAGGCAAGAGTTGCTGTTTGTTCTGAGATCCGTACAAAACACTTAAACGCAATGTGGGCACCACGTAGAATTTTTTAATATTAAACCTGGTCTTATGTAAAGTTACCGCTAGGTTTTAAAAGGTTAAATCTCTCATATTGAAAAGAAAACGGTTTCCTTATTCAACGACTGTAAATCAAAGTATGAAAGACCATCCACCGTTTTGAATTCTAATTTAGATATTCTCAGATAGATAACATTCAAGGGAATGTTGAAAGTAGGCGCAATACTACTGGCACCATGCGTCTCGTTTCAAAATGCTATTGGAGTGATTAAATTTCATATAAAAATGAAATCGTGACGGTAACTAGCTGAAGTCCATCAATGCGATTTGCAATTTTTGTTTTATTGAGTGGGAAAGTTTTATTGAAATACTGAATATTGATGACAAATCAAAAGCCTATAATGCGACTGATATGCGGAATTCTCTATTGATCATGAATGGAACTCTATACCCTTCTTATACTATTTAATCTGATCGTTGTAGTGGAGTGAAGATAATTGTGGTTTCGGAATTCTTACTTCACGTGAGTACATCATTTCTAAAACGTGTTTAAAGATTTCAGATATTTATATCTATACACAACATGGCATGTGAGTCACACACTTGGTGTGGGTGACAGTTCGTTGCCATTGTTAGTGGTTTCCGTGGTTACTTGGTTATAACGGCAAACGGGCTTGTGTTTACCTTTTGCCACCGTGGCTTCTTACCGTGGTTGCCACTTTCATGGGGTTGTGATATCAGGATAGGGAGAATGGTGTTAGTGTGTAGCCGTATTTAAGCGATTGTTGTGGTTGCATTTAATAAGTTACTTGCTGTTGTTTGCGTAAGTGCAGCATTTATTAAAGCTGAGTATGAAAACATTAGTAAAACCTGAATGGGAAGTAAAAAGTCATATTTAAGTGATGACAGCCTCCAAGTGTGCTCAAAGCACAACGGTAATTAAATAACCATTAGTGTGAAGAGTTAATAAATCGTTATGGAGCAAGAAAAATGACGAAACTCACATAAAGGTGAATTTTATGGCAGTCAAGTAACGTACACGTGGCTAGTTTTTTCTTTTGTCGCAGTACATTGTGTTATAGTTGTACAAATTGTTGTTACGTTGGTAAGGAAACTTTCGACTGATCTACTGTAATGAATTCCTGAATGTATCTATAAACAAACTGGTGCTGAGAATATTTGGGTCTAAGAATGATGAAGTGAGAAGGTAATTGATAAAAATCAGCTCACCTCAACATGAACTTTATATTGTTAAAATAGTACATTTTTATCATAAACTGACACGTACGTTAATTTGTACGTGTCACGCACGTTTATCGGTACGTGTCAGTTTATCACCTCAACATGTTTCTCCAACAGCCTCTCTTTGAATATAATGAAACCGACATGACAGATTCTTCTTCGTACGTAGATTACACTTTTATCCGCTTGAAAATCCTAAACGTCCACCCTTGCCAACGTATGATTAACCCTTTAAAGACGAAGCGTATCTCTTTTATATAAGGACTCAGTGCGTACCGCGCTGTAAACACTCTCCACTTCGGTTATAAAAACCAATCCCTTAATGTTTTATAAGGCAAAAGTTGCAGTTTGTTCTGAGATCCGTACAAAACACATAAACGCAATGTGGCACAACGTAGAATTTTTTAATATTAAACCTGGCGATATGTAAAGTTACCTCTAGGCTTTAAAAGGTTAAGACCAGTGGTGCAGCCAGGCCGTACAGGGTGACTTTCCAGTGCTATAATTTGAGTTTGATTTCAGAGTTAGCCACTTCCTTGACAAAGGTCTCAGGATCTATGGTAAAATTTTCGTTAAGTTTCTGAATTGCATATTCAGCAGTAGTGTAAAGGATGTGTTTCCAGATTAGTATTTTTTCTCGACGGAGTTTAAAACACGGACATGACGACTGGGGCTCCATTCCTGGCAGCAGTAAGGCATTTTTCTGTTCTCCAAATCGTCCACTTTGATTGGGGTCTTGCACCGTCTCATGTCCAGTGTTGGTAGGGCTCCATTAATCCAGGGCCGAACACATTTGTGGGTGTAAAGCTGAGCATTGATCTGCGCCTAATGTCGTTATGTTCTCATGTTGTTGTTCCTAATTAAGAATAAGTGCACTTGCTAATTTATCTTTCCTAACGGAAATGTCATATTCCGCGAAATTATTTACCTTCATTTTAGTAACTTTACTTCAAAAAACAGTTATGTACCTCATAAACATGAAAAGCCGTACCTGGCATATTTGTTTCATAAACAATTACAGTTGGAAAACTTCAACGTATATTCACTGGAAAAACTTGGGAATGTTTAATGTATCTTGTAATTCTTGTGTCATAGGAAAGACAAACATTCGAAAATGTGTTTATTTCCATAGTGTATGATACTGAAAGCAGCTCCACTTAAGAGACTCTTGCCCCATTTGACATATTGACACATTCGCTGTATTTCTTAAAATTGTTTTGGTTGCTAATTTCTTGACGTTCACTTGCTGGTCTGCATTCTAACTAGACGCTTCCATTCCAACTCCGAACAGCCTGTTCCTTTAAAATGTTTCAGTATCCTCCAATTTTCTCCTAAGTGTACAAAATGTTTTCAAATGAAATTTTTCTGCGTATATCTCAATTTTTCCAAGCCTTCTCCACGTCAGACCCCTTTAATCACCCATGATCTGGGCACGGTAATAACATTATCTAACGTACACGTGTTAACATCGTCATTCGAAATTTTTCTCTGTCTTCCTTCTACCTTCTCTAGCGTATATTTAAATACGCTTCTCGACATCCTGATTTCCGAATCCCTTAATGTACACTCTTACTATGATGTGAGAGAATATTGTTCATATCCATACAAAAATCAGGTAAAGTCTTTTATTGAAATAAGCAAAAGTAAAATTTTGCCTTTGTTATATGTGCATGTCAAAAATTTTCTGTCACCTTGATTCAATAACAAAGGCTGAGGGTTTTTGTAAACATGGTGTTACTACAGATGTTTGGACACAAAAGGAAAAAAGTGAGAGAAAGCTGTAGAAAATGACACGATGTGGAGCTTCTTGATCAATATTCCTCACCGAAAACAAATAGGGTGGTAAAATCAAGGAGGGCGAATTTGGTGTGGCTTGTATTGCCTACGGCTCTGGGGAAAAATCCGTGAAGGGATTTGGTTGAAAAACCTGAAAGAAAGAGAGAGATTTGAAGACCTAAGCCTAGACGAAGCATGGTGTTTAAACTAATTTTAAAGAAAAAGGCTGGGTGGGCGTAGATTGGATTCCTGTGGCTCAGGATGGGGACGATTGTAGGGTTCTTGTAAGCATAAAATATGGGAACATTTTTGACTAGCTGAAGACCGATTAATTTCTTAAGAAGGCCTCTGCTGCGCGGAGTTATTTAGGTAGGATCTTTACGTTTTTGTAGGGGCTTGAAGAGAGAAGTTAAATTAACGGGTGAAAATATTCCCCGTATTTAAAACTTCCCTGAAAGTCTCGTTGAATACATTTGAAGTTTGTTCCTCTTTTTGTTTTCACATATGCGATATATATGTATGTTTTGCCAAGTTTTCTAAGGAGTATGACATATGCTGCATAACTACCTTCTCCTGCAGTCGAATACAGAGATATCAACATGTACTGTACCTTGTATTCAGCGCACTTCATTTTCCTCGACATCAACATCCTTATTAGCGCACCTAATTTTTGCCTCGATTGTGAATATTTTTAAGCTTTTGCTGTATCTTGGACAATATTAGGACCTTAGATTAAATTTATATATATTTAATTCATCTAATTAAATATAACTTTTCAGAATTGATAATTAATTTCATTCTGTAAATAATTCTAAATTATATATCTGGGAGAACATATCCAAAGGAGAATTTGGACAGTGTGGGTACGCAATTTTGCAGTCTCCGTCAGACTTTCCCAGACACTCTGCAGCCAAGTATTGCTTCACAAGTGGCAGACTGTCTAGTATGTCGCTGTTGTTCTTACTGCAGTTGGCGTCTTCGGAATTCACTTCTTGAGAGGGCCTGTAACAGATATTGTCTTCACTGAAAAAATTTGTACTGACTTTTAATCCTAGTTATGACAAGTAGTAATGTGTAAATAAATGGCAAGAAGAGTAAGGGTTTTGATTTACAAATAAATACAAAATTTGGAACTTAAAATTTCCTTATTAGCTTCAATAAGATGCTACCTCACCAAGCATTTGTAGTCACCAGAAATTAAGACTGTATTCACGGGCAATGTATACCTCATTCAAGTGAACACCAGGGAGGCGAAAATTAATAAAGAGAAAAGAATATATATATGTATATATAGCATTTTAAATTATGTTGAAGTAACACGAAGAAATGGCTGCGACTTTTGAGGTTTAAGCGGAGGTTACTATGAAGACAGCTTTAGTCTGTTGAGACCATAGGCACCGGACAGATCGTTACATTTAATACCAGTAAGAATAGAATGAAATATTTTCCTGGAAATCTCTGAGAGGATTCAAAGTATTTTTAGCAAGAGTCTCCGGAAAGTTGAAGTCTACAAGAAAAGCTGATACGATGGATAATGCCAACCATTAATGTCGCCTGTGGCAACACAAAATCTTTCGAATACCTTAACGCGAAATAAGGCGAAGTAAGTCAGAAGTTATCATGATGTATTTTAAAATATTAACTTGTACTTTGTTTCACACACTGATATCTTTCCATGTTAAACATTTGCTCTGGAGTAAAACCACTTCATTAACGAAAGTTACTAATGTCTGAAACTACAGTGCTTTCAAAAATGCTGAAGTCTAAGAAGAATGAAGGATAAGTCCAATTTTTGATATTATGTATTGAGGAATTTTGCTGTCTATAAAAGTCACATTTTGCTTCAGAACAGTGAAATATTAGGCATGTACGATGGCGTAGGCATTTTCTAGATACATTGATGGAAATGCTCTCAATTTTTTATTTCCTTACGTTAAAATTACATGTGCTATTTCGCCGAGAAGGTCCATGTTTTCATGTTGGAATGGTGAATTCGCTGCTTCACAGATGCTTCTCAGGAGACACGCCCGGCCAACAAAGCCGTTCTCCTCGAGGAATTCTTCAATCGGGAGGTACACGTCCATTAGGGCCTTGTTGGGTATTTCTCGTTTTCTCGTTATGTCCGGAGAAGCGTGCCATTGGGACGCTTGAGTAGGTAAATTGTACTGCATTTGGTAATACACTGACATGGTAAGTGTCCTGTTTGGAACACTCACAGGTATGGATAAACCCATACTTAGCTGTAAAATTATGCAAATATTAGTTGAAAAATAAATTACGAAAGCTGATACTAATTAATTCATTTTTAGGTTTCAGTTCAAAAAGTACCATCATACATTTTATGGAAATTTCTGAAGAGTGGGACATGAAAACAGTTACTTAGATTGATGTTTTCTGTAGAACTACATTGTTATTTCGAGAAATCACTTAATTACTGTCGTTTCGGAGGAGCATTATCAAAGAAATATTTACACCAAAGAAGGGTGAAGGAAATGAAACATTTTTCATACTACAAAATGATAATTTCATTGTTTTTACACTTCACCAATTCTTCAGAAAGATGAAGTCTTGCATCATACAATGGCGTGAGCATTTGTCGGGGATAATTTGGAAGAAATTGCTATAGAAATTTCACTTTGAACTGTAGCTGCAGAGGTCGTGTTCGAAGAATCAGTAGCAGAAAGAATCTTAATCGAGAAACAGTTCGAAGAAAGGCCCGGTTTTGACTTTCGAAGGTGAAAAAAAAATGTGACAAATAACAGGTTTCGTTAATTAGCGATATCAAAATCTCACAGTATTTAAATGCAAGTTCGAAGTGTAACTAAATTCTTAGGAGAACATACAAATCAAAAATTGACCTTTCTCTTGGGTTATGTAGAGTACATGAAGGGAACTGAATGATGATATGACTTTGTTTCTTCCACCAGTAATATAGGCGCTACAGGTTCCTCGAAGACTTTGGTGCGCCATAATCCACCCCTCAACTCCTCAGATTGCATAAGTAAAAACCTCGAATTTCGGGTATTCAGAAGCGCAAATTTGTCCTCTTTTTAAACGATTGTCATAATTTGTGTCCTCTTAAACGTACTTACATTTTAATTACTTGTACTGGAAGCATAAGACATAACAAAATGAAAGTCGGGACAATTTACTTAACATAATGTTAAGACACAGATATACTGAAACTTAATTAAGTTGAATCGATACCAGTATTCTGATTATTTTGATCTTCACGCAGTTAGCCGATGCTTTAGGCTCGTACGCACTAGCGAGTTTGATTTTTGAGGGGGTTGTTGGTGTATCAGCATCAACTATTATTTGCGTCTTTCTGAAATGCATACAGCCTGCAGATGTGAAATTACAGACTTATATTAGAGTCGTCTTCTAAAATACATGGAAAAGTGTGGCAAAACAATGCACTGGATGGGCTACTTATCATATGTCTAAAAGTACTGAAAGTAAAATAATTTTATTGTGAAAATGGTTTTCGGCCCACTGTACTGAGACGGGTTCAAGATTACAGTTTATACAGCACCAACATCAGATTAATTTATAGAAATGTTATAGCAGTAATGTGTTGCATATATTTGTTACGGAAGGCGTACACTCACGAAAACAACGTATCCGATCTTACCTGTAAAACAGTTCCAGAAGGGAACAGCATGGCACGGCGTTCCCGAGGTTTCGATGCAATATTAGTTACGTCACTTTCTAGGGCTTTGATGATCTCCCATATAAATACGGCCATGATTAAGACAAACTTTTCCTTCGCTGCCAACATCATCTCATCATCTTTGAACTAACTCGACAAACTGCTCGTCCGTGTGGTCCATATAGCCAGAGGAGTAACATTTACATTTCCACTTACACCCAATGCACACCTATTGCCTGCCAGTCGAGTGGTGTCAGTTACAGCAAATATAAAGGTTAGAAAGGTTATGAAGATCTTTGCATCAACTTGATCCAATTTTTGTCATTAATGTGTTTTGGGGCTCTAAACCTTGTCCATCTACAATGAACATTATTGGTCTTCGAGCTCCCAATCGGAACTTCCGAGAGTTTCCTTCGTTTCATATTAGTCCATCTTCCAAAAAGTGTCCCTCCGCCAGGTGTGCCAGTACGGCAGATTCAGTTTGTAGTAAACTGGATGTCTTCAGGAGGCAAATTGTCACACTTACTCAGATGTGATATTATTTTATTTCAACATTATAAGGTGTCCTAATTAATTAGCTGTGTATTCTTTTACCTGTTTGTTTGTTTGTTTATTTTGTTGTGTGTGTTTCATCTGTGTCCTGGTCATTGTCCGTTGTTATTTGTGTGATGCTGTTTCTGTAATTGGCCATGCGGCTGTTGACTCGGCACATTAATAGGCTAGAATTGAATTGAATTGAATTGAATTGAATTGGATTATTATTATTACTATTATTATTATTACGTGTTTAGAAGGGTATTAGGAAGGTGAGACCTGCCTAATCTGTCAGGAAGGACGTCAGTTTATGCGTCAGCAGCTTCGCCGAAAGAGGCACTCAACACACATTTTTTCAGATCAGTTGTTTATGATTTTACGGCTGCTGGCTTGGTTGTAATTTTCATGTTTACACTACTTGTCTTCATTAAAAAGAAAGTGCCGTATGAGATTACCATATTCTAATATCGTGTGTGTGCGTCGTTTTCACCCTTAAAGCCAGCTGCCTGAATTTTACATAATTTTTAATGCAGGCTTTGATGTTCATTTTAGCTTACTTTCCTTCCTGGAACGTCGAGTAAGTAAAATTGTGGAATCGTTATTTTGTCTCTGGGTGTGTCTCCAATTTAAAAGTTTGAATAAATTCACTAATTTTCACGGCCGTTTTTGCGGTCAGCCCATCTCCCTGCGTTGCCATTTCTTACAGTCAGTAATTACGACATGGAGAGGCAGCGCAATTATGAGGCGCGAGTGGTACTAGAAGTCGATCCCAGTGGCCGCGCGGTCTAAGGCGTGGGTCTGTGGCCGAGCGCTTGCTGGGATCGTGGGTTCGAATCCCACCGGGGGCACGGATATTTGTCTCTTGTGAGTGTTGTGTGTTGTCAGGTAGAGGTCTCTGCGACGGGCCGATCCCTCGTCCAGAGGAGTCCTACCTGCTGTGGTGTGTGCCTGAGTGTGATAAAGTGAAAATAAACAACCTCGACACCTGCTGTGAAAGAAGTAGGTAGAAGAGGTAAGGACTACGAAACGAGTGATGCTAGAAGCATTCACTTCAGGAACTTCAAATTGCATGTATAAGCGACCTACCACTTGTTGTCCTCTTCTTTTTTGCATGGTAGACCGATTGCGCCCCATACAAGCTGTGGTCGGAATATTAATGACCTCCACTTGAGGGAATCTACGCGTTGTGTATCCAGAGGCATTTATACCCAGGTCTTCGATTTTTGTTTGAATAAATATTTGAAAGAATAAAGTTTACAACTGTTTATTGAATACAAATTCTTGTATTTTACACTTGATTTTACTGATTGTCTCGTTGTGTTGGAATAAGTTCTCACCTGGCCAGACGCCTTCGTGTATAACAGGGTTCGAGCGACACACGTAAAAAATATTTTTGCAATGGTGTTAAATTTTGCAAACACAATAACAGTTTAATTATAATTAATTTTGAGGCCGCTACTCTTCACTGAATTCTTATTTCGGCACCCAAAACATAACAAATTCCAGTTTTCACTATGTTACTTAATATTTGTTTAGAAGGTGCAATTTTCGTGTCCTGTTTGATTGCTGGACCAAACGAGAGACAGGCGCTTTCGTCGGTTTGCCGTGCGCGTACTAATTTGAGACAACTTACAAAATTTGCCTCTTGGTTAAAGGAATTTGAAGAACACCTCACAGGCTACTTCAAACACGACGCCTGAAGTCCAGATGCTCCTACACCACGAGTTATGACTACCCGGGCTGTCAACTTCTCAAGTTACATTTTTCTTGCATTTCCAGAAATCCTTCTCCCAGTTCCCTGTCCAGTCATTGGCTACTAGTCACATACCGTCTGTCTAAACATTACATGTGCCTCGGTTTATCTTACTTATCCACAACAAAATATGCATTATCTAGATTAATTTACATACCTTACTTCTGTCAATAAACTCGAACCGTGTCCATACGGTTACACACGTGGTTATAAATTTTCGAAAAACATGCACATTTGTCAAATTAAACCAATTTGTTTTTCATATAATCTGAGGCAGCAGCATGGCGGTAATGTTGCAAGTTTCGTTTAGCCTTTGATTTGTTGGGGATAACACTGGATTTAGGTAATGTGAAGTTTCTTTAGGAATAGTTCAAAAACGTAGCTACACAGTATGTCTGAAATATCGTTTTAATTGCCAATTGCAAGTGTAGAGACGATCTGAGAAATTTAGAATAATATTTACAGAAAATCTGTGCTTATAAGTGTCTTTTTACGAAAATAAAATAAAAACAGCAGTAGACTATTGATTCTTACGGATATTGAGTACTATATATTAATGTTTATGTAAATTTATTTTCTTCTGTGAGTGTCCAAACAATTAAACACATATTAAGTGAAAACTTCCTTTGTTTTCGTGATAGTAATCAATTTAGGAAAAATCAAGTAATAAAATTCGAATTAACATTGGAGAAGGACAGTGGCAAATCCTGATTTGGATGTCAAGTCTAGCGGAACGGTGCAATGCCGCATTGTGTACCGCCCCGCTATATCTGACAGCCAAATCAGGATTCGCCACTGGCAAGGAAGACCCAGCAGTCCCAAAATAGGTTTCTGTTTTCAGATTTCACATTTACTTTGTATGCATATAAATTGAATTCCAGCTTAGCTATTGCCAATGCAAATAAGTGGACATAAATTGTGGTTCTTCAAGAAGTAAATCTTCGTAGTCAATCTTCGTGGATATTAAATCAAGCGGCGACCCTGAACAAGACGCGTAACGGGACGGACAGTCACCTCCATCCCTGCCGAAATGTTCAGCAGCCAAGTAGGCAGTGTCCGCGTGTTGGTGATTGTAGTTCTTGTGGCAGTCAGATTCTGAAGCCGAAACATGTAACGAAGGTCTGTAATGGAACACAGAGGTTTGTTATGATGTGCCTTTGTGAGTCTTTTCCTGTGCTTCATTATAAAACTTGGTTTTTGTTGATACAGCACAGAGAAATAAAATTTCGTACATTAAAGTATTCAGTAAAATCCATTACTTTGTTGGAAAAATTCAAAATCGTTGCTGTTAATTTAGCTCTCACATTCCGATAGATATAAGTTGGAAAGTCTCGTAATTCTTAGTTCATTTAAACAAAGAGGCAACGTAGGTATTAATGTGACACTGAAGCGCGTTGGTGTAACCATTGTTGCGGTGGAAAAGCGATAAGTATTACATATTATGAGTGTGTGTGTCTGTAGTCTTAGTTACCCAGTATGCAATGCGCGTGCGCCCTATCATATTGTCATCTGTGGGCTCTCTGGCTGTAGAATATTTTTCCACATTATCTCATACACAGTACGACTTTTGAAAAACATTTATTGAATATGTGTGTTTTGATTTTCCCTACAACTTTTTGTATGAAAGGTTTCTCATCCTAAGAAGAATTCAGCGAGGTATTATCATGCATGTACACACATCTTCACGTAGAGTATCCACTATTCTTGTCAGATTTTAATGACGCTTGAATTTTCTCAAAAAATTTTCGAAAAATTCTCAAATACCAAATTCCATGAAAAGACGTCCAGTGGGAGCCGAGTTGTCCCGTGAAGACGGACTAAGGGACGGAAGGACAGACAGACAGACAGGACTGACGAAGCTAATAGCCGCTTTTCGCAATTTTTCGAATGCGCCTAAAAGCCTTCTACAAATTCTTAGGCTACACAACGATAAATGAGAAACTTGGAAGACTATTGAGAGAAGCGACCATTCTGTGATACCATCGCAGGTTTTGCATGGGGGGTCCTCAGACAAAGAAAATGGATTGCCAGGTGCAGAATTGAATCCATACTTCCAGCATAGGAAAGAAAACCGCTGAATAATCGTGCACGACATATGGTAATGGAAAAAAGTGGCAATTATTTTTAAAAATTATTTTGACAAATATTCTATTTTAAATACTCTTATATTGTATAAGTCTAAAATGCAAACATAAAAGTATTGTTTTTGGAATTACACTCCGTGGAATAGGGGGTCTTGTTTGTTATTACAATAAGCCAGTGGTCCCCAAAATATATCTGTTTATGAGCTTGGTCCATGAAAAGAAAAATTAATGTAAAAATTAGTATACATTTTTAAAGTGAGAATTTATTTTTGCTTGTCAATTTTGTGTCACGTTCCACATTTTTTTGACCTCGTATTAATGTATGTATTTACGTTGAGTCTCATAAGTCATGACAATTTAATTCTGTAAGAAATAAAACTCATGACTAGATGAACCGCTAGCAGCTTCTCGAAAATTCTACAGCTTTAATCAGCGACTTATATTAAAACTTCGCTACAAAAAGCGGATTTTCTCTCCTTGCTGTTGAAGAGTAGCAAATGTACACATCACGTCCTTTTCGAACTATAATTTGATAATAATTTGAATAAGCTAGGAATATAACACACGTCAGTATGGAATGTGCTATTTCCTCCAACAAGCCATTCTTCTCGTGGTTGAACGGTGAATGTGCGGCCTCACAAATGCTTCGGAGCATACACATTCTACCGTCGAAGCCATACTCCTGCAGAAAGGCTTCGAATGGCAGGTACATGGACTGCAATGCTTCACTGACGTCACGCCTGGGTCGTGTCACGTTCCGTTGTCGGAATTCTGTTACATTTGTAGGTAGTACAAAATTAAATTGAAATCCCACAGATACTGACACCGTCTTGTTTGGGACTAACACTGGAGTTTGGACAGCAAAATTGACCTGTCGAGAAGAAAATGCACAGTTAAACTCACACTATGTCAGGCGGATAATATTTATTTTTTTCAAAATACTACAAAGTCGTTTATTAATAATGATGATGATATTTCCACACTTTACTCGAAGGAAAGTAAGTCTGCCTGTTACAAAATTTAAGTGTGGATTAACGATTTAGCCGTCCCTGGCACCCCTTTCTTGTACTACAATTGCTGACCTACAAGAGCGTGACTTCCCCTTCTTACACCTATGGTGCCACCTAGTTACGTTTTGGTATTTTTTACTGATGTTACGCGTGTAGGAATCTGTTTAACCATAAGAATCACTGGGCCTACAGCATGGAGAAACAAACGGTTGGTTGTGAGGTTTGGGGTTATTAAATTTGTGTTGGTGGAGTTTTAAATCTTCTGAAATATTTCTCAATTTGTAAATAGTTTCGACTTTTCGTAGGAACGTATTTCCTCCGTCCTTAGCGTCAAAGAGTCCAAAAAGATTATCCTTTTTTAAGCGTAACAAAAAAGTGTGATATACTGCCGATTAAATGAGTGATGTCCTTTCAATTAATTATTCTTTTGCGGGTAATACGTTTGAAAATCGTAAGCCTGTCACTATCCTCTAACGACTGTCTGTTGTTTATTAACCGGTATTCTTTGTTTTTTCGTGGGACATTTACGTCGATGATGTGTAATTATAGAATGAGTACGAGGAATAGAAGTGTAGGAAGAGTTGGGCGTCAAATGTTACTTAGAGCGAAAAAAATTTCTGGAAAATGTAGACAAATTCTTATTATTCACAACTTCTGAAAAAAAAATAATTTAGCCTGTTTTTCCTTACTTTATAAGGAAAGAGAGATGTGTAGCTTCATCACGTCCGCCTGACTTTTGCCTTAATGACCTTTAAAGGTACAGTTGACTTGATGAGACCTAATGCGAACAGCTTTATCCATATTTGTACATATTAGTACATTCTGATATTTTGCCATTAGTAATATCCAAATTTTCTGTCGTGCTGAATTTGCGTTATGAGGTCGACGTTTAATATACGGTTCCAGAATTGTATGTGCCTAAGAATTTTTGAAGAATAGTAGACTATAAAACAACACTATGGTAGTGGCACGAAAACTCCTTCTAGCTTCATGCTTGGTTGCGAAAATTAGTAACGATTTGAAGCTAGGTATAATACGTTTCATATAAACGTATGTCAAAAGCATAGCTATGAATCCAATGTAAAATATTTGATATGATAGTAATTACAAACTTGGTGATCATAGTTGGGCTGTGAGAGTGTATATGACACACCAAAAGTTATTTCAATGCTCACTACTGAAATTACACAAGTAATTTGACCATTAATTTTGTAATTACCATTAATTACTTTTTTTTAGTGGTGAAAGGCCCCGCAACAGACGCTACGGACGCACTGCAACCTTGAGGCTTATTGTGCAACCCTGTGATGAAGATGATGATCATTATTTTTTATCCTTTTCCTAGTAATGTAGCACCGGTGGAATGAAATTGACAGGGGAAAACCGAAGTACTCGGAGAAAAACCTGTCCCAGTGCCACTTTGTCCACCACAAATCCCACATAGACTGACCCCGGGATCGAACCCGGGCCTCCGCGGTGGGAGGCCGGCGGCTAACCGCCTGAGCCATGGCACGGCCTAATTAATGACTTACATTACCTGAAGGCCTCGCCAATTATTCTCTGTAACTCTTCACGGAACGTTTTGATATTTTCGCTTCATACTTGCTTGATATGATAATGTATCAATTGAACTCTTTTCCAAAATTAACTATTATGTGGTTACTCCATTCAGCTTACCTGAAAGACTGTACCAGTTGGGAAAACCATTATAGGGTAAACAATTTCACGGCGTTCCCTGTGGTTAACCATCTTCCTATCGTTTTGTTGCCTCGTTGAAAACACCAGGATCAAAGCACCGAGGGCTGCGGCTGCAAGGAGCAGTTTACACACAGCCGACATGACTGGTGACATTTTGACACCAGGAGTGGCCGGTTTGTTTTCATTCCATGCCCATACGATATTCAGAACTGAAACTACACACACTTATCATGTAAATGAACCATCATAATTGATTTCGGACGCAACCGTTATGCAACTTTTGCTGAATGAACAATAAGAAAGAATCCGTTCTTGCTTCATATTCTAGTTGGGTTAACCAGACATTTTTCTCTTCTCCAAAACCACCCAGAGCGCCTTTGTTGTTCATTCAGCCTCTTATTCAACGGGTATCTGCCTCCATTCTCAGAAGTAAAACGATGGGGTGTGAACTTGACAACTCAGCTCAACTATCTTTGAGGTTAAGAATGATTAGTGCTCTACTTCTAATCATCCTGGAGTCCTTCCTGGCGTGCAGAGGGACAACTTTACTTTTAATTGCGCCAGAAAACGATCTCAGTTGCGAAAACTACGACATGTCAGACAAAAATGCTTCCTTCTTGCCTGTCATAAACTCAAAATCTGTTAAAGAATATAAGCAAAAGAATTATCCATGATGATTTTAGCGCTACCTACACGTAGGGACCAGACGAGATCATTTTACATTCATTTCAAACCACCTTATATCTCCGCAACCCGCAGTACGCATTAATCGTGTAGGCTTAATTTTGTCTGATACACAATGTTGAAAGAGTCATTTATCGGAGATTTTCTGTGGGAATTAACATTTTCTTGCCTCCATCAATGGAAGCCAAATTTCCATTTACGACAACACACGATTCAAGAGAAACATTGGTGAAATGAAGAGTGTTTAAATGGAAACTTGGTTTCTCACCCGAAGAGGAAGAAGTCGGATAAACTTTGTTTAATAAATGATACTGAGAGGTATATTTGATCCAATGCAACGGCAAGTGATAAATGGATGGGGAAGTTTCATCATGAAATTTTTATTCTTCTTTAGTCTGCTTAAATTAAGGAGTAAGAAACCAGCGAGGTAGTTGCCACGTACGAGAGAGACAGAGAAGAGAATCGTTAAAACGTGTTAACTGTAGGTCCTGCATGACAGATAGGCCTACTACGCGTGAGAACTAAATGCAGCTTAGAGGATGGTGTTAAAATATATGTTAAATAAGAGTGTGTTGACTGGGTTCGCCTGGGTCGGGTTCGGTTCCAGCGGCGATCTCCTGCGAACACGGTAATAAATACTGACACTTTGTAAAAGGGCACAAATACTGGACTGTTTGTTTTATTATCGGTGTATTTAATCTTAACATAATCAGCTGAACGAGACTATCCGTAGATTATTATTTTTCAAATTTGAATATTTGGTGTGTTATTTGCTGTAAAAATACAAACTGTGACGCGAACAAAAAAAAATAAACGGTCATTATTGTCAGCAGTGTGAAGATTTCTTTTGTGAGAACTTTGTCTTTGCACGTGACCGTTTTGAGAATCCGCAAAACTTGCTAACAGCAATGGCACCTGGCTGCACTATTCAGGACTTAGCAGGAGGTTTCAAACAAGGAACATTACCATAAATATAAGATGTAGGAAGTATCTCGTTGCGTTAATGTTTGTGGAGTGCATTGAACCCTCTCTTCGGCAAAGCTTACCAGCTATCCTAATTATGTTTGTGTAGCGGCTATTCTAAGTTCGCGATGGCCGAGGAATCGAGGTTCGATTGCCGGAAGATGTAAACAATTATTTTGCGCTTAAGAAAGCCCAGATAATTTCTGGGTTACTTGGCCTCTTATTCAGTGGTGCCAGAGGCACGTTTTCGGGTCTGAGCCGCCGGTACTTAGGCTATTTCTAAGGTTAAGAATGAGAGGACCTGCAAGTCCACTTCCCCTTACACATTAGTGCCTTTCACACTGAAAATTTTCACTTTTGTTGTAACTATTTTGTTTAATTTTTATAATGATGATAAATATTGGCAGTCTGAAAACTTGTGTTCGGTTATTGTTAATTATTAATAGTGTACTTGTGAAGTGTCTACATATTTAAATCGCTATAAGTGATAGTGCTGTTTATTAGTGTGCTGTACAGAAGAGACGATAGTATGTATTCTACAAAGAACGAAAATATGTTTTCAAGTAACATAAAATCAACTTTCATTTGTGAAATTTAAAGTTTTTCAGGAAATGTATCTGTAAATCTACCATACCCCTCCTGTTTGAAAAATAACTTAGTTTTAGTAAAGCACTTTTGTCGAAAATTTCTGTTCTGTCTCATAGAGTTGTACATGAAAGTCTGGGCAATAACATTTTCTGAAAATTTAACAGGTGAAACTCATCATAATCAATAAATAAACAAATAAATAAAGTTTTGGGACGTGCCTTTCCGTGATACGCAACAAACCTACTGTGAAATTAAATTAGCTACGGATGTTCAGTGTACGCAATTTTTTTATTCGGAAACCAAACGAGACTAACAAATATTCAACAGGGTAGAAATGTTGATTCCTTTAACATTAAACCATGTAATTAGTATGACTACCATGTTACCTTGAATGGGTAACTTTAATTAATCCTAAAATACGGACCTAAATTGGGGTACATTTTTCGGGCAATAATTCACCTTGGTATCTAAATATTAGAAGAAACTCTTAATTCAAAACCAAATATAATTATATAACACGCGTAATATATAAAATTTTCTTCACATAGAGTCGAAATAAATATTTTACAGAAGATCTAATTTCCATACTCTTCAGATATTGGAACCCTTTAAAGACGAAGCTTATCTGTTTTATATAAGGACTCAGTGCGTACCGCGCTGTAAACACTCTCCACTTCGGTTATAAAAACCAGTCTCTTAATGTTTTATAAGGCAAAAGTTGCTGTTTGTTCTGAGATCCGTAAAAAACACATAAACGCAATGTGGCACAACGTAGAATTTTTTAATATTAAACCTGGCGGTATGTAAAGTTACCGCTAGGCTTTAAAAGGTTAATACTTATGTTGTAGGACATTGTAGGACTTTTTATTTTTTACATTAATATTCAATTTCAGAAATTAAGTCCAAGAGCCCTGTTTTGCACTCGGAATACAACAGGTGACAGCTGCTGGATATCTCTTTGCCAAGACGTTCGGCTGCGTAGTACTCCCTGTCCTGGTAGGTCCTGTACTTCTCCACAGTCGTCGACGGGCTGGCAAGGAACGTAACAACATAAAATAAGTTTCTAAGAATAAGAGTGTAACTCAAAATTGGCCGTCAATTTTCACATGGATTGTGGATAAAATTTCATAAACTGGATTTTATCTAACACTTACTACATTTTTCTACTCAAAAACGTAGCTGATCACATATATGACAGTCCGTGATGCTGTGAACCCAGCATTATAATATTTGCTTTACAACTACACTGTCACATTTGAGTTACATGAAAATTCTTGCTCCATATGAATAAATAAATATATAAATTTATATGTGCGTATTAGTACGTCCGTGGACCCAAAACCCTCAGCTACAACTTTAACTGCAAATTATAATCCTTCGTCTGGCCAGTAGTACCTACTGATCAAATTTTCATATCAACTTTTTAAACCTGTTACAACATTATTTTGATTTTTATTGAAATAGTGCTTCAAAATTTCTTTTTAGAAACTTTAAGCCATTAATAGCATTAACTGTTGAAAATCACAAAATAGTGAATAGAAACAATCGAAAATCGTGAAGTCCACGTTTTTCTTATGTATGAGTAGAAATCGTTGAAAGTTTCGAATGTTTAAAAAATCCACGAAGGAAAGCAACTTTCACGATAAAGCCAAGAAAGTGTTATGTTGCAGAACAGTTTGTACTTTTTAACGTCTGCATGGATCGTGGTCATAGCAAGGCACACTGTTTAGTATCAACACACATTTCTATGTACACCGAATCGTATAAGTCAATTTACAGCCATCAGCACACAAATTAAACTTCTGAGCCCAGATTTCTCAATTCAAGTCATTTTAACAGCATACTCACGTAAGCAATATATGTAGCACCTCGCCTGCAAGACCACTGTCACTTATTGCCGTGTCGGCCGCCTCACATATTGCTCTCAGCACACAAGCTCGTCCATCCAAATCCATCCTACGCGCCGGAAAATTTGAGATTGGTAAAGAGTAGCAATTTAATCCTCAGATTATCATCTTTCTTACCCATGTATAAGAGAAATTCACAGATGTTTGCTAATGATATGTACGTAAAAGGAATTATCTTCTAGACATGCGAAGGACACACAAAATATGAGCCTAAAATTGAAGGTTCCCCTTGCTGTAAAGATAAATGTTCTGGTCTTCTGGACTAAACACCAAGTAGGCTGGTACTGCCTGTGAAGATACAGACAGGTTTCTTTCGCACGCCTACCAGACTACTCGATGTCATAGCCCAGAGAAGCACATCACTCAAATGACTTAAAGGAAAGTTGTAAAATATATCATAGGCACTGCTGGAGTCATTGTTTATATATATATTCTATTGTTTATTAGGTTTTACTTCGTTATAAGCAGTTCTAAACGCCCCACCTTTTTTTTACTATGCCTTATAGACTATCAAATTGAAATCTATTACAACCTTAATTCCCTACGGAGGTATTTAAATGAACTTGCAATATATAAATTCCTTTCCTTTGTAAGATCTCTTTTTGATATATTATAAACAATAATTGTGCTTCCTTTTTGTTTGTTTTGATAAATATATTACCGCATTCTCTTCTTTTGTATAATTCCATACCTGTCAAAAATAGCCTCCACCCTCGAGTACATGTCCCATCGGGTACTCAGCGGTGTGGACCGTTTCTGAATGTAGTCGTAGGGGTTTGTAAAGATGGTTGAGTTGGTAGGCAATGGATAGACCCATCTCATAAGAATACCCATGGTCAAACTCTGGTCTTGTAGGGTAATCGGCATTCCCAATCCGGCGTTAAACTGGAATAGCATCAAATTATGAAAATTTGTGTTTTTTAAGTGTGGCTTCAATAACTAAGTACATTGTCCGAAGTTTATTATAGAGATATTAATTTCTGTTATGGCTAATGTGTAGAGACCCGGCGTGCCATGAAGGGACGCGGTTACGGGTTGGAGATTCCATGGGTCGTGATTGGATCCTTCGTAGAGATAAAAGTTTTATCTCTTCTTGAGTCATCAAGACCAGCTCAGAGCCCCCCCACCCTTCTATTCTGGGGTTGCCTGCCGTCTTTTTCGGGAGGCGAATTGGTCGGGGCGTGAACTTGACTTCTTCCGCTTCTAGTGTGGATGTTAAGAATGTTTGGTGCCATATTTCCAGTTTTCTGCACAACTTCATGGTGCGCAGTTGGACAGTTTTTCCCGTACTGTGACTTCATGATCAATGCACAATGTGTCCGGGAAGTTTTTACATGGTCATCAGAATCCAAGTATATTTTCTTGCAATGAATGCCAGAAAGAAAGACCCGTACTTTAAAAATAAGCTACGATCGCTTTTGTTATTTTCGGCGTTGCTTGTAGCCGTCGACTTGCTAGCCGTCTGTCTTCAGCTGCGTCAAAGCTTTTGGACCAGTGAGTGTGAAGCACTGTGTTCACATCAGTGACGAACACGCCACACGATGGGCTGACCTAATGTGCACACCTTACTTCACGGCATTTTACATCGCTTGTTGCTTTACCCTTAATTCAACCTGTGCGTTAATTTTGTGTACGGAACTGTTGCCAAATCTTTCTGCTATTTTGTGTTATATGGTCGATGCTCAATTCTTTTTCCTCCTTGCATGTAGCTCACGAAGAACACACCCGATGTCCATGGTAACCATTCTCAATACTCCTCTGTGCCTATGCCCCCCTTCTTACGTCAAAGAGAACACAGCAACGTCGGTAGACCGTGGCAACCAGGATGTGGCTCTTAGACCAAGGATATGAATCCCAAGCACTACTATACAATATGTGTGTGTGTGTGTATGTATGTATGTATGTATGTATGTATGTATGTATGTATGTATGTATGTGTGTATGTATGTATGTATGT
>BLKM01009790.1:468280-481968 GCA_013340265.1 Coptotermes formosanus | reverse complement strand
ATGTATGTATCTATGTATGCATGCATGAATGTATTATGTATGTATGTATGTACGTATGCATCCATGCGTGCATGCATTTATGCATGTACGTATGCGTGTATGTACGAGTATGTATGCTTGTATGCATGCTTCGTTCCATTATTTCTGCCCGTTATCTCTCAAATTATATAGACATTTTCGCGAAAGTTAATAAGTGAAGCCGTCCCTGTGCGTACCATGAAAGTATATAGAGGTTAGGTCGTTGAGCGTAGCTCTACCCATTCTTGGCCCCCGCACTGCATACATGTGACCGGTCAGCTTCTCACCACGGACACTTTAACCCGGTTTCACATCGAATGAGAAGGCGAGTGCTTGCCAGAACGTGTCTCAGCATTTTGGATGACAGATAGAGGAATTCTGTTTGCCGGGAAAAGAAACATGTTCCTTCAGATGCCCAACTCTTCGCCAAACCGCTATACAGAATGCGATATCTCGACTCCCCTATAAATAGTTACAATTAAAAATAAAATTTTTAATATTTAACCTCAGTGATTGTTTACCAGTATTATGGCTCCATTTTCAAAGATCAAATTCCTTCTTTTTCGTGAATGGTTGCGACCATTAATTACAACCTCGGTGCTTCCAGCCATGGCAACACAACACAGCAACAGTAAAGTCTCGTTTCTCATGTTTGCTGCAACTGTACAAACACAGAACAAATATACTCTGTTACGATACTTCTAAATTATTTAAAGCAAAGTAACTTTTTAGGCAATTCTGCCGTTTCATTAGCTTCAGTAAACAAGGGAGGAAAATCAGACTGGTGAAGCCGTAAAAAATGAGTGATATTTTAGTTACAGGTGACTTGTACTTATAAATGTAATTTGCTCATCTGGAATTTCTACCGAGACATTCACTCAAGTTAGTAAAGCTTTCTTCATTTCCTTCAGTTCCGCCAGGCAAACGCCAAGATAGTAAATTGAATCATGTTATTGCCGTTTCTCTCCCAGCTTTTCAAGTTCAGAACATGATATTCTGTAACACTCGAACGCAATGCCAGTTGTAGTCATGATATCTTGTTGCGCAACCTACGTCTAAATTATAACAAATATTTGTGCCTGTTAAACTGTCCGTACACATTGTTACTGACGACTGTCTTTACGTAAATGAGTGACACTCAACACAGTTGACCGTTTATAATGTCTACATTTTGAATGTACGTGCCAAATATTAATTAATAAATTAATTAATGGTAAATGTTCCACATGTAGCTAATGTCTCTTTAATAGCTCCTGAAGTACTGCTATTGTCCGTCTCACAGTCTCTACTTCAAAATATTGATAGGTGTTCTTCGCTAGAACATCCTCTGGTTTGTGAAATGCAGTGGTATAGCCACCTTATTTACCAAGGCCCAATGCTGGACTTTACCGGAAGTCACGTGATGCAGGCCCGAAATTTAACAACCTATTTAAGATTCGTGTTTATCCCTTTTCTTGCCAATCACCATATCACTACCAGATGAAAAATTAAAAAAAATACACTTTTATTATTTATCTTTATGCAGCCTTTCATTCTTCAGCCGTATAAGATTTTTATATCTGCCTCACCACAACGCACTTTAATGGCTTAATATTGAAATTTTACACAGTGTACATTATTACAAATTTTCTTCGGCACTTTCTAGCAAACCCATACTTCGCATTCGAAAAGAACACGTTGATCTTCAATATACCAAAAACTATCGTTCAAAATAATCACCAGTTGCAACACTTGGACACTATTGCAGCATTATGCACTAGGACACAGGATCAAAATCACAAGCCTACTCATTTCAACATGAATACTCCCGGCGAAATTTGCGTGTAGTCGTCTTATGCGTAACTCAAGATAAAATGATAATCATGCAGTGAAGGCAGGTTGTCCTTAGCCGGTAGGCAGATGTCGATAGAAGTGTGTACCGTCAGGATATAGCACTTTGCACCTTACCGTAAAACCGGTCAGATCTACCCCCAAATTCTTGTGCTAGCTAGCCACAAGTGTAAGGCCATTGTACCAACGTTTATTTTAACAAGAACGTTAATTATCCTAATACATTTATGAAACTGTTGTCAGAATTAAACATGTGACTGATTTTTAGCAGTGAATGTAACAAGAGATACCACGTCGCTGCATGAATGTGATTCACATTGCTTGTATATTGACGGAAGTTGTTCGGAAAAGAAAGGCCCAGTGCCTCTTTTAAAAGAGCAGCGGTATAAGTGATAGTATTACTGTCAGCACAGAGCAGAATTATTACCGTGGGCTAACTAACTAACTAACTCCATGGAGCAGAGGCCTTCTTGAGAAGCTAACAGTTTCTCAGCTAGTCAAGGAATTCCCCGCATTTTATGGAACCCGAAGGTTCATTACCGCATTCACAAGAGCCCGCCACCTGTCCCTATCCTGAGCCAGCTCAATCCAGTTCATGTCCTCCCATCCCACTTCCCGAATATCCATCTTAATATTATCCTCCCATCTACGCCTGGGTCTCCCAAGCGGTCGCCTTCCTTCGGGTTTCCCCACCAAAATCCGGTATGCACCTCTCTCCTCCTACATACGTGCCACATGCCCCGCCCATCTCAGTCTTCTCGATTTGATTACCCGAATAATATTTGGTGATGAGTACAGGTTATTAAGTTCCTCGTTATATAGTCTTCTCCAATCCCCTGTCGCCTCGTCCCTCTTAGGCCCAAATATCCTCCTCAGCACCCTATTCTCGAACACCCTCAGTCTTTGTTCCTCCCTCAGTGTGAAAGACCAAGTTTCGCATCCATACAGAACAACAGGTAAAATTATAGTTCTGTATACTCTAATCTTTTTGTTTTTGGATAGCAACCTGGAAGACAAAAGATTCTGCACCGAATGATAGCAAGCATTCCCCGACTTCAATCTGCTCTTAATTTCTTCATGAATGGAGTTTCGATTCGTTAGGGTTGCTCCCAAATATTTGAATTCTTCCACCCTTTCAAAGGATTTATTATCTATATTTACGTTGTGATTGTGTCGTGCATTCTGATTTCGAGACATGACCATGTACTTAGTTTTCTCAGCATTTACTTCTAGACCAATCTCCTTACTAGCAATAATTAAATCTTCTGCATTTTTCTTTATGCTATGTACGCTTCCGCCCAATATATTAACATCATCAGCATAAACCAGAAGCTGATGTGTACCATTCAATTTCAAGCCCTCCTGGTTTGCCTGAACCCTCCTAATGGCATATTCTAAAGCAAAGTTGAAAAGCAATGGCGACAGAGCATCTCCTTGTTTCAAGCCATTCTTAATAGGGAACGTGTCAGACAGATGTTTGCCTACCCGAACTCTGCTATATGTTTCACTTAGGCACATTTTTATTAACCTTACTAGCTTCCTGGGGATACCGAACTCAATGAGAATATTATACAAGACCTCCCTCCTAACTGAATCATAGGCTTTCTTGAAGTCTATAAATAGCTGATGCTCTGCCTCATTGTATTCCCATTTTTTCTCAAGTATTTGACGAATGCTGAATATATGATCAGTAGTTGACCTGTTACGTCGAAATCCACACTGATGATCCCCAATAATTTCCTCTGCATATGGAGTTAACCTTGACAAAAGGATGTTGGATAGAATTTTGTACGTAGTCGACAAAAGTGATATGCCTCGATAGTTACTGCAATCTGTCTTATCACCCTTCTTATAAATAGGCACAATGACCGACTCCTTCCATTCCTCAGGCAATTCCTCCTTATTCCAAATAGAAATAATAAGTTTATGGATTTCAGACCGAATAATCCTACCTCCTGCGTTAATCAATTCTGCTGGAATCTGATCAATACCTGGTGATTTGTGACTTTTTAATTTTTCAATAGCCATCTCAACCTCAAAGGCACTGGGCTCAGGCACTAGTGGCTCTGCTGTGTGTACTTCAATCTGCCTAACATCATTAACCCCGTGTATATTCAACAGCTGGGAGAAATGATTCCTCCACCTAGCCAAAATACTGTGGGAGTCTGCAACCAGGTCACCCTTCTCATCCTTTACTACATTAATTCTAGGCTGGTACCCCCTCTTAAACTCATTGATTATATTTGTGGTAACCGCATTTTCGGTGTCTCTAATTTCATTTTGTTACACAAGGAAGAGAAATTCGCGTAAGTTTGCTGTAGGTATTCACATACGCAGCCTTTAAAAATGTATGGTTATTTATGGACCACGAGTGTCTTTTTGTTTAATTTAAGAGGACTTAGTTACTCTCGGTGTCTGAAGGATGGCGTTAACCACCAATGTCCTCGCTATGCACGCAGAGGTTTCCCATTGTACGTTCAAAGTATCTCTTCCAATACAAAAATGTAATCAAGTAATATCATAGGCTGAGGTTAAAATTTGTTACGGTTGGAATATCGGACACACTACGAATTAACATGCATGTCCCAAAAAATAAATATTATGATAAATACAAAACATAGTACTGGTGTGAATTTGTGCCCATATCCATTAATTGTCTATGCAGAATATGAGGAATTTCGTAAATTATGTCATTGTAAGTATGAGGATAAAGTGTATTTTAACATCCATAATTTATAACTAAAATATGCGGAATGAATATTGATGATGGGCTGACATTAACAATCTTAAACACATAATTAATTTAATTGTAAAAAATAGAACAGTATTAGTACGGAAGTATTAGAACATGTCATAGTGCAGATAAACACAGTGTAACTGATGATATTCAAAGAGATAAATGTCGACATCGACCTCCAACCATTTTGTAGAAAGTAATAACAGTACAGTCTTATTCGGTAGCAACAACGTAAGGAGAATTTTCTCAGTAATAAAAGAATAAGCAGACGTTTTGTGTATAAAATTCATCCGCATAAAGCTAAACGATGAGGAATTTATAGAACCGTAAAAATTAGAATACCAATAGTCTTGCAGCTTCAGAGGAATTAAATGAAAGTTAATATATTTTAGGACCATGGAAGATGTCAAAGTGTACTTAAAAATCTGCCATGGAATCATTCTGTCAGAAAAATTAACTGATAAGTAGGTAAAACAAAGAAGGCTATGGAACGGATCGGAGTGGTCCCGGCATAAGAGAGAAATTATTTGCCCTAACTTCAATGATGCAAGACGTGCATTGATTAGCGTTAAAAATAAAAGATTAGAAACATATCGAAGTCCAAACTAACGAGAGAAATAGTGGGAAACAAAATATTAGTTTCATGTAAGCGTTGATTACTTTAGAATGGGCTGACTGAACTTGATAAAGATGAGATTGGTAATGTACTTGCCTAGTTCTGCAGGGTTCTGAATGTTTTGTAAGTTATTTTAACCATCCATTAAACCAGCTTTTCAGAGAGTGATTCCGTCTGCATCATCATAGCTCTGATACGATGCATCAAAAGCGCGGTGACAGAGACGGAGTCGATCTCCGAAACGCTGGGTTTACTGAACCATCTGAAGTGGTTTTCATCCGGGGAAGAGTTTATTGAAGGGAATCTCCATGGACGCTTGAAGATATGCATCTACGCCGCAGACGTTCACTCTTAACTTAGACCGCAGAATTTCAGCACAGTAATAATAACAAGAAATAAATTAAAGTATTTTGTTTTAATAATAATTTGGAGCAGAAATATTTCAATGAAGCCAAGACACATATTTACCAAGTCTTAACGTAACGTATTCTATTATATGGGGAAGGAGCGTGGACAGAAAGGAACAACAGCCTAATAAACTACTTGCAAATGGGATGGATTTTTGGAGAAGATCCCCCAGGGAAATCAAATTTTTGAAGTAACACCAACTGAGCAACTATGGATGTAGAAAAGAGTATATTAGAATTAAGTGAATAAAAACTGGTAAGACTTTATGGACTTGTAAAGGGAATGTAAAGAAATAGATTGCAAGGAAGAATTCTAGAATGGGAACCAGAAGGAATGGGTAGAAAGGAAGACAAAAAGAAGGGCAGATAGCTGGCTGGCTGGCTGGCTGGCTGGCTGGATGGATGGATGGATGGAAGGATTAAGACGGAGTGCGACTAAACATGGACTGACAGCAGAGAGTACTAAAGAAAGAGACAACGAGTCTGGGTGAATGAAAGCACTGTACAGTGGGCATTACTTGGATGAATAAATGAATTTTAAATAATCTCCTAGACCGTAAAGATATAAGAAGTCACACTCTAAAAATATTTCTACCGGTAGGCCTATATTTTCATTTTGGTTTATCGCAGAAAAGAGACAGTATTGTACAATTATTTTCAAATTTGGGACTGAGAGTAGTATAAGGTAAGGAAAGAACATGTCTCTGGAGACTCAGGCACGGCGTCACAGAAGCTGATAGGGAATGAGGATAAAAGGCGCCATGCATTTCTTATTACGTTGTAGAGGCGAAGAATACTTGAGAGTGCTACATTGAGATACGGGGATAACCGAAATTATCAGACATTTATGTTGGGGAATAAAATGAATGGAGGTAGGGAAAGGGAGCATTCGAGAAAGCGTTTGACTGACCAGAATCTTTATACGAAGAAACTGAATGATTGAAGTTTTGAAAAAGTGCATTTTTGTAGCGAGGACTGTATATTAATTTGTCTGAGACTTGGGAGTACTGTAAAAAATAATTCACAAACAACACGAGGTGAAAATATTACACAGTGTCAGTGAACTCAGAAAACTGCGTGACTCTTTATTTGTTTTCAGTTAGCATAACAAAGTTCTTGGTGCAAAAACAAGATATTAACATGCTGGTCGCACTGACAAAACCTGTTGGTGTATTTATTGTGTTAAAGCAAGAACCGCAGTCATTGAATTGGAGTGTTTATGATTTACACGACAGAAAGTGTTTACACTTCATGACACACGGATCTTAACACTCATTCAGTACGGGAAGCACATGGTGCTGACACACGCACTTTTACCTTATTATAAAATACGCACCTTTCATATTGTTATTAGGCGGGAACTTAACTCACTAAAAGGAACTCCTATAATTGATTAATAAATTTGTTTTGAACGTGACATGTTGGCTATTGTTGGAAACAAAAATGTATAAGATCCAAATTATGCATACTAGTGTGCATGAGTTGGATCTGTTTTGCTATAGTGATCATATGCACGGAAATGAATAATATAAAACAAGGTATAAATCACTTCGAAAACAATTTCGCAAACATAGAATTAAAATTTAGCGACACCAAGAGCAACGAACTTTCATTGTGCGGTTTCTTTCTAATATATTCCTGGTGTGTGCGAGGTGGATTCTCCTCTCACATAGCGGAAATCAAACATGTATCAAAGTCTACACTTATTTTTCTGAAATATATCTTCTACTGAGGTTTTAAAATCAAATAATATATGTAAATCTAGTTTATCCCATGCATTCTACATGTATTGCACATCCTAGTTTCTTGATTCCATTACTCTGGAAGACAGGCGAAATATTCAAATTGCGAAGGCTACCCGTAACATGCCAAGCAGGCACAGAGGTGAGGTAGAGATATAGCGTTACCTCCACTCGGCGTCCGCGCTGGAAGTGGGTGCGTGGTCAGCGCCGCGATCCGGCCACTCGGAATGGAGTCCCCGTACCCACTGTGCAGTTCGCGAGGTGGAGTTTGAAGGCTGGTCTGGACGGGTCCTGGAAATCTCGCACACGCGGGGTTGGAGTCTTGGACTCTGCAGCTCGTATCTTGTTGCTATGCTAACTGCTCTATCTCGGCCTCTGCAATTTAAGAATATCTTGGATACGTAATTTTCCCCACCGCCTTGCTTCCTCAATCTTAGAACCTAATGTCTCTACAATGTTTCTTTCAGAATTATATCGATTATAGTTTCTTTCCACAGAGTTAGACACACACACACACACACACACACACACACAGGGCAAGAAATTAAACTGCGTGTGTTGAAAATAAGGTTTCCGAAAAATCAGGGAAAATACAAGTTACGAACTGAACATTTATCGAACTTAATTCGCTTTTATTTAATCGTCAATACTCACAATTATGCAATCTACTTGCCATTCGTAACAAATTATACTTTGCATGATTTCAGACTTCTGGCGCGATATGAATGAAATTTTCGGTTTTCTGGGCTCTTACGCAGCGTTGGAAGATAGTTGGGTGCCGACATTTCGGAAACTCCTACTGGTCTCACTTTCATAGGTGCAATGATTAAAGAAGACTGCCAAGTAACAGGTGGGTGTGTGGTTGTATGGGGACTCGAATTTGTTTCATTTTATCAACATTCATTTGGTACCTATTTTTAGGTTTGATCACAAATTCTGGTAAAGAGGTGAAAACACTATCAATTTCGAGAAAATCTGACTCAGATATCAATAAGTCAACCGTGTGGGTTCGTGTCTTGCGGCTGTAATAACGCAGTGCGGCTTTAGTTGGACCCCTTGAGAGGCTGTCAAACCAAGAAGACTTTATTGAACTAAAAATAAAAGCCCGTACTTGAGAGGGCAGAAGATGAAACCAATCGTTGCTTACAAACAACAGTGCATGGTTCTACCCTTCCACTATTTCAACAAGAATTTCTGCAGATAGTTGTACATCCGCGTCGTAATGCATACTGGTGCTTTGAATAATTATATTCCTCCATTAACTGTTACACAGAGATATGAAGAAAGCTTTCGTGGCTTTATTCAGTCCATCCACCTGCTCTTTGGACCGTCTCCTTTCAGAGCACTTGCATTAATCTACACATAATAAAGGACGAATTCTAAAAGGTTTTGACGAGGGTGTATAATATTGTGTGGTGATGGGTTTATGGGCTTTATGCATCTTCCGAAGACTAAAATATTAAAAACATTAAAAATTAAAATCACAACGTTTCGGAAGCTGGCTCTGCTTCCGACACGTTGTGATTTTAATTTTTAATGTTTTTAATATTTTACTCTTCGGACGATGGATAAAGTCCATAAACCCATGACCACACAACAATAATGGCGTTCCATAATCACTGTCATCGTCTTCCTTATACAGGCCGATAATAAAATGAATCCGTGCGGTAAGAGTTTCACTGTGTGAGCTCGGTGACCCAGAAGGCCCTTGGCATATCGACGATTTGCCTGGAAAGTTGTGATCTTGGGTATTGTCATTTATGCCTTTATGACCTTCATATAAATCTGATATACTCACTCCGCACAAGTCGGCCTGTGGACTTGTACGTGGTAGGGAAAATTTGAAGCGTGGAAGAGATTTCAGTTTGGGGTTGTTCAAGCAAGAGACAGATAAACGTGACAGGGGAGGAAATTTTATTTAGTCGCGTATGTGTGCTGTCTGATGGCTACAGTGTAATAATGGCAAGTCATTTCAACAGTAGGAAACACACAGTGCTCAGACTTTCATGGTACCAGCTATTTATCACGAATTAGTCATAAGTTTTTGAACTTCCAATTCGCGTAATTCTCAATGAATCTGTGCGGTACCTTAATTTACACATGCTTGGCAATATTGTTTGCATATTACCCATTTTATCTCTTTTGGGATTATGATTATTTTGCAGGCCTCTTTCGAAAATTTGTTCTATTGGTACACATCAATTTAGACATGCAGCTTAACGGCATGCTTACTCCTTTTTATAGTGTCGTTGTTTGCCATTATTTGGGGCCGGGATTGTGTAGTCGGTACAGCAAGTCGTTACAGACTGGACGGTCTGGGGATCGAATCCCGGTGGAGGCCAGGTTTTCTGCACCGTTCCAGACTGGTCCTGGGGCCCACCCGGCCTCCTATACAATGGTTACCGGTTCTTTCCCGGAGGTAAAGCGACCGGGGCGTGGCGTTAACCATCTACACCCACCTAGCGCCGAAGTTCAAGAAAGAGTAGAGCTATACTTCTGCTCCCTTTCTGTGCCTTCATGGCAGGTTATAAGTGAACATTACCTAGTTTTGCCATTATTTATTAAAAGTCTACTACAATTTAAATTTAAAATTACGTATATTATTGATGAATAGCTTTTGCAGGGTTTAGCTGACGTTAGGTTCTGTGTCATTTGTTAATAGTGTCACATGCTTTGTTCTTTATTTTTCTTGTCTCTTTTGTAACTCAAGTTTATTTTATGTGATTACTTTTTATAATGACGATTCGCAGCCACTCTACTCAGCTCATAAATTTTACTGATTATTTAAACTTAAGTAAATATTTTTCTCTTACTATATATGTTTGCCGTTTTGATGCATCTTATAGTTCAGTTTGCAATAAGTGTATACGTATGGATAACCATTAATTTGGTAAGTTTACAATTAATACTGTACCGCTTTATTAATAATAATTACATTATAATATGCTGTCACGTGTACAACATTAAGTGACACGTTTCAAAGTGTCAGACAGAAAACGTACGTCTCTTCTCAGTACTGTCATGTCCGCTCAGCCCATAATTAACAAGAATGGGCTCGCATTTTCCGACCAATACAGAATATACCGTATATTCCACATACGAGATAGGTGATAGTACACCGATAGACTACCGTGTCGTGTGCGAGCGCGTGAATGCTCGCAAAAGTGGAAGAAGGTTAGTAGATAATTTATGTAAAAGTTAACATATATATACGTATCAGAGTTATTTTATGAACCTGCCATTGTTCTGAAGTACAAAACGTCTCGATTTGTGGTTATGTGAATGTACCTTAACCCTTTAAAGACGAAGCGCATCTGTTTTATATAAGGACTCAGTGCGTACCGCGCTGTAAACACTCTCCACTTCGGTTATAAAAACCAATCTCTTAATGTTTTATAAGGCAAAAGTTGCTGTTTGTTCTGAGATCCGTACAAAACACATAAACGCAATGTGGGCACCACGTAGAATTTTTTAAAGTTAAACCTGGCGGTATGTAAAGTTACCGCTAGGCTTTAGAAGGTTAAATGCACAAAGGTGACAAGTGTGTGATCCTAGCTCCTTCAGCCATTATCATACAGGTTTCATCTGACTTAAAATACCAATACCTATTTTTGACTGGGCGCCGGCACTGACGACCAGCGCTTCCAGAGCTCTCTTTTAAATGGCACTTTGTAATAATTTCCTTTACATTATGTTTCATTCATACTGCCGGAATTTTTAATGGTCTGAAACATATATTTTTATAAAAGCAATTTTTGCGAAGATCTGAAAGTCTTCTCCATCGTTAGACTATTTTTCTTAAATGCGTGATTCAAGAAGTAGCACCACGATGAACGTCAACCGGATTTTTAATCTTTAAAATCTCCTTCATTCTAAGAAAAGGGTAAGGCATTTCTGTAAGGCTTTATTTGGTATCAGTTATGTTAGTAGTATTCAACTCTAGAAATTAAATCGAGAAGTCCAACTTGACACTCGGAGTACAGGAGATGACAGCTACCGGAAATCTCAGTCCCCAGGCGCTCTGCTGCATAATACTCGCTATCCATATAGCTTCTCCTTTCTTCCATTGTTGTCGAGGGGCTGAAACATAAAAGGAGTTTGAAAGGTGGATAGACTTTTTAGGCGCGTTCGAATAATTGAGTATAGCAACTATTAGTGTCGTCACGTCTGTCCGCATGGAACAGCTTGGCTCGCACAGGACGAGCGTTTGTGAAATTTGATGTTTGGGGATTTTTCTAAACTCTGTCGAGAAAATTCAAGTGCCATTAAAATCTGACAATAATAACAGGTACTTCAAATGAAGAACTGCACATTTATGAAAATATCTCGCTGAACGTTTCTTAGAATGAGAATTATTTCAGGAATAATTTGTAGAGAAAAATAAAATTAATGTTTTGTGTTCGACAACTTTTTCCCAAAAATCGTACCGTTTGTGAGATAGTGTGAAAAAATATGGCAGAGGCCACAGGTGGCAGTATAATACTGCACAGAAGAGATGCGATTTGCATGCCGCGTATCTAAGGCAAAATTACAGACACATGCTCATCATATTTAATACTTATTGTTTAGTAGTTGTTTAATTCCACCTGACCTCGCGAAAAGTTTTACTGCGACACTTAACAAAAACTGAGAAACTGTGCAACGACTTATCTGTCACTACGGTCTGTTTAGCCAAATTGTACGTCTAAAGAAGACCATGAGCGAACGAATGTTCTTTTTCTCAATGCAACATCGGGAAATTTACATGAACACCGACATCTGTTTTATTGCTGCCGGCGACATAAATTTGCTCTAACAACATTGTTATGCAGCGCTGAGTATTGTTATGTAGTTGACACTGACGTGTGGCTCAACAACACACACAGAATACACCGTTGTGTTTCCACTGTAACAGTGGTTACACAAACTCGCCACAAGGTTATGTTATGCGTATATTACCTATATTGTTCTCTAAATTATTGCCCAAAATAAAGTAGTATTGAATTTGCACGTTTTAGCCCAAATTTAAACAAGACAGACATTCTTTTATTTTGATGTTTTCAAATTATTTTTAACGGTTTGAAATATTTTTTACCTAGTTTTTCGCTGAAGTCGACGGCAAGGGTGCATAGGAAACCAAAGCACGCAAATAGTTGACTTCGTGCATACTGTATGTACAAAGAGTTTTAAGATCAAAAATTTTACCTTTTTAACACAAATTTTGTTTATGGGTTTTGTGAATTTACCAGGACAAACAGCGATTATATCCCTACATATCTTTAATTGATACGTTTTTACAAATTAGATGGATTATATTTACTGTGCTGTAGCAGCAGAAGAAACGTGGTTAAATTCCCTGAATATACAAGATATTTTTCTGTGCTTCCAAGCGTGTAGACTGGCGCTGGATGCCAAAGAGTCTCCTATTCATTTAGTACCACGAAATATTTCTCCGTAGATAAAGCGGCCGGGACATGAACTGACCACTCACATCTATCTGGTGCTGAATTGATGAAGGCGTGGAGCTATATCCCATTCCCCAGTATGCTTCAATGGCATGCACAGGGAACTCTATGATACTCACGTAAGCAGCACATGCAGCACCTCCCCAGCCAGACCATTGTATTGAAATGTTGTGTCTGCAGCCTCGCAGATTGCCCTGAGAACACAGGCTCGGCCATCTATGCCCAGTCTAGAAGTAACAGCATCCGGCATAATTAAACATATAATTCCCGTTGTTGTGAATATTGCAGATACCTGAATCTGCCCGATGAGGAATTTCATAACTTGTAGTCTTTGTCAAATTTTGCTAGAGTACTAAATTCAAAGAATATTGGGTATACGGGAATGTAGCATGTATGAAGGAAAAAAAGTAATGCTTACAAACATGCGCCATAAGACTTGTTCTTGGAGATGGGCCTGTCACATGGGAAGTCTAAGTCTAGAACTGATGAAAATATTGGAAATGATTTTTAAAAACTTGGCTTTGGATTTGTTTGCTTCTAGAGAGTGTGTGTGGCTGTTGTGAACACAGCAGTGTAATGTCGGCTTGTGCCAAAATTAAGATATCCTTACAAAAAATATTAATCACCAGCAAATGCACGAAGAGTTTTTTTGTCAATTATAACACACTCCTACATGTTTCGACCCTGCTGGGTCATCTTCAGGGAGAAACTATCCGTTGTCGTTACACTAGGTTGCACTATACAGTTCAGCGAGAATGTGCTGTTGACTGTGCACTGCGCCGCAGTACATTCTCGCTGAACTGTATAGTACAACCTAGTGTAACGACAACGGATAGTTTCTCCCTGAAGATGACCCAGAAGGGTCGAAACATGTAGGAGTGTGTTATAATTGAC